>SCLG01000236.1:327629-364148 GCA_004367875.1 Oikopleura albicans
TAGAATACGGTTCGTTGCAGCTTATTCACAAAAGTCAATCTATATTAGTTAACACCTTGAACTGTAGTAAAAACATTAAATTTAGGACACGAATACGCTTTACTGATTTTCAGGTTGAGTTTGTACACAACATGACGGACCCCTCCTTAAAAATAATTCAAATAGAATTCCCGACCTTTCAAAATTTACTGTTTGCGTCAAATGATAACCACTGTACGCCGCTGAGCCGAATTTAGTCATTTCCCATCACCGAAATTATGGGTGTGTGAGAGTTGAAAAAAATAATTTAATTTGAGCGCATACATATATAAAATATTTTGTATCTACTTTCTTAACGATTTTTTGGTAGGGCCAAGTTCGACATGTATTACATGTGAGAATGGGTTTGTTTTGGAAGAAGGATGCCAATATCGCGGATTTGGATATAAGAAAGGTCGCTCACGGACCCACCAAAGTTGCAAAGGTAACAACAATTTGTATTAATTAATACGCCACCTAATCAATTACAATCCCAACGCTCAATGCGATACATTTTTTTTCTTGAGATATAATCTCATTAAAACATCATTATTTACTTATTCACTCACTTATTTGGGCAATTTTGTAATTAAAATTAGCCCTTCAGTCAACGGGTGTTGGTATTGAAGTCTTGAGTTTGATAAATTTACCTGCTGCACGCCCAAATTTATAAACCAGGGGCTCGCCCGGCTGGGCTTTTTGCAGTAGTTTTCATCGCTGCTCTCTAGATATAATTTTCATGTACAAAATTATTTTTTTGTGTGTTCATAGACTCATTTGTTCATGAAATTGGTATCAGTGTTCCAAAAATGTTAGTTTCCCAAAAATTGTTAGCGTTAGGCATATCTTGACGACTGCCGTCGTTAGCGTTAGGCGCGTTTTCGGAACACTGATTTGTATCTAGCTGTCCATCAGTTGAACTGTTCAACTTGTACAGTGATGATGGTCTTGATTTCATTTTTTCAGCCAAGTCTTTCAATCACTAAGGCCATGATTTGGATCCTGCTTGTATTGCAGTTAATAGAACGCTTTCCACGTGCGTTTTTTAATTCTCATACTCGAAACACTCACAATCGAATTCGGAAATGTGGGTTCTAAACTAATACTGACTACTGCACCGAATTCCCAGGTAATTGTATGCCGATGATCAAGAAATAAACGTCATTGGGTCAAAAAAAGATCCGCCCGAAGTACACTTTTTACACTTTTGTGTTGGTTTTGAAACGTTTTTGATGCCAGAAATATCATATGATCCGAAATAATTCCATTATTTAAATAAAAAAAGCCAATCAAGCTGGATCCAGAATACCTCAATTGGTTAAGAAATGAAAAAGACAAAACTGAAAAATGCGCCAAAAAGCGTGACTGTTAATTCGATATGTCAGTTAAGTAAAAAACAGCAACTAGTAGTTTGTTTTTATCACCAAAAATTCCGTTTCATTTGCTGTTTTCTTTTGACGGAATTTCGTTTGACGGATTTTTTTTTGACGGAATTCCGTTACAGGAAATCAAAAAAAAATATTTATAGATTATTTTTTGAGCACGTATGGAAATCGTAATTAATTTGTAAAAATGAAGAAAATCACTTGTTGTGAAAAACCCTTTCAATAGATTTTCAGTAAACCTTTTGAAGAAAAATACGTAAGAAATTCTATAAAAAACGTGTACCGTCTATGAGCTGATGACATCATTTCCTATTGCATGGAGGTGTATCGCATTGAGCGTAGGTACTGTATCTTAATAACTGTTATCTCTTAAAAATACACTAGGTACGCCGTTATGTTACAAAATCAAATAAAAAAAGTGTAAAATAATGGCGCAGTGCGTAGGCGATTTTGCTGGAAAACGCCAAAAAATTAAAAAATTGTAACATAACGGGACTAACGGGTAAAATATTGCGCAATACGTGTTATAAGCATCTGAGCTGCACGGCAGTAGCGGTCGGTTCTGTTGATTACAAAATGTCTCATCACAGAAGCCGCTATAAAAAAACGTTCCACAAGAACGATTGCTCTAACTCTAAGTCTATAACTCCAATTTTTAGTATAACTTTATGAACTACTGGTTATCGTGGGCGTTTTCTTTCACCCAAACAATTCTGTTATTTTCCGTTAAATTTTTGACGAAACGCTATTTTAAAATAATAAAATTATAAAATATTTTCAAACTCCGTTTTTTTTTGGGTAAAAAGGTTTTTTATGAAAAACATATTTCATTCAGATCAGTGTCAAAAGCGGCGACAATGTGCATCATATACATTCATTTCATCTAAACGACAAACTAATTGTTACCTTAAGTGGAAAATTGGTACCAAAAGCTGTTCAAACAGACTTAAATTGCATTCAGGACGCAAATGTAATCGGATTGACATAACAAAATTTTGCACAGGTTTTTATCATAATAATAAACATAAAAGTAGACAGTAACATCTGCCAAGCTTGATATACTGCTCAAATATTTCGATATCAAATCATCTCCAGTAATAATTCGAACTAAAACTAAAAAAGATACAAAAAAAAAACAAAACAAAAATAGATTTATAACTAAAAGTTTTAAAATTACTGACCGTCAGACTTCTTTTTGTAATGATATAACCGGTAAGATCTACAATCGGTAAAATAAAAAAAGGAATTATAAACTTTAATTTCATGTGAAAATCTAACTCGTGGAGGTTCCCACAGGTATAATACCTGTGCAGAATTTCTGCATTCAACCGAGCTAATTTTATCGGGAAATTCTAGCAAACATTTTTTACACTTATAAGGAGATCAGTTTTTCACTGAACGTTTTTAACCCCCAACCAAAAAAGTCAGCAGTACTTCAACCAAAAAAGGACATTGTTCCTTTTTTATTTCTCTTTACTGATCGAATGTGCATACTTTCGAAAGCTCTTCGACCACCTTTGGATACTTTTTTGTCGATTTGACCAGAAAAACACAACGGTTAACCGGGGTCACAAACGGGTAACCAGGCGATTTACGGGGTTAATTTTTTGCCCGTTTTTCAAGTTCATTAATCGTTAATTACTCGTGATTAAAAAATTAACATTTCTTTGTTTGTGTTATATTGATTCACAATTACTTTTTCTATGTTGGATTTCACTGTCAATGCACTTAATAAAGCCAAACATTACATATACAGTATTTTGGTTGGAGGTTAAAGAAGGTCATCTATAACTCATAGATTTAATTTATGTTATTCAAATGAAATGAATGGAGTTCATTATTTTTAACACTTGTTTAGAAACAATAACAAGTACCAGCACAACGACGACAATAACTACAACTACCACTACAACAACAAAGGCTACAACAACCACTACAACAACCACTACAACAACAAAGGCTCGAATTAACCGAATATTGTCTTCAAATCAAGCCTCGGTTTCGAGCAAAATTATGCCAGGTTATTCCAGGAGGACTTTAAGAACAATAATATTGTTCACAAATAAAACTATAAATTTGTAAGAAATTGCTTATTAACTCTCAGGAGAAACGAGTTTTTGCGAACCCGTAGGGAAAAAATATGTGTATATATACACACATTTAAAAAATTCACAATTATTCACAATAATTCAAAAAAAACTGGTAAAGCCCAGTTGTAGAGCTCGTCTGACTATTCAGAAATTGATTTGGGCCACCAGGATCCCCTAGAGAGCTGCTTGAAATCTCCAACCTACGCAAAAAAAAATATCAATGAAATTTTATCGAAAAGTTGAGGGGGGTCATTAATACTCGACGCAAAAACAAGTTGTGTGTATATATACACACACTTCCCCTTGGAGTTAAGTTAATTGGTTCGAAGTTGGAAAAATAAACCAAGAATGGTTTTGCAACAAACTTTCATAAAGCAACTTTTTCTGTACAAACTCGGGTCTGTACAAACTCGGGTCAACTCGGGTGTATTTGAGTTTCTCGAGAAGGTGTATTTGGAGAAAAAAACTCTATTTTTTTCTGGCCCTAACCTTTTTTCTTATTGGTATGTGGTTCACTGGATATCGCGATCTGTTAATTTGTCCCTAGGGCGGCATGCACCTAACTCTAATCCTAACCTTTTTTATTATAGGTACGGGACTTGCTGAGTATCGCGGTCGGTTACTCTGTCCCTAGGGCGGTATGGTGAGGCTCTCGAAAGTTTAATCTACGCTTAGGCGCCCTCCGGACGCCATAACCCTAATTTAAATTTTCTCCAAGACCTCACGGGTTCAGGACTTTGGCCCTAAGGCGGCATGCGCCTAACTCTAACCCTAACCTTTTCATTATACGTATGTGAGTTACTAAATATTTGGGTCGGTTACTTTGTCCTTAGGGCGGCACGCGCCTAACCCTAACTTTTCTCTTATTATTGGGGTCGGTTACTATGTCCCTAGGGCGGCACGCGCCTAACTCTAACCCTAACTTTTCTCTTATATGGGTTAATTATTCTATCAAAATTAATACAGGGTTCACCTCATTTCAATCGTTAACTGTTGAACTCTAGTAGACCATGAAACTGGCTAAATAATATTTTGCATATGAAAAAAAAATCTGGAAAACAAAATCTCAAGAAGTTTATTTTCAAATAAGTGTCTTGAGAAACTCGGGTGTATTTCAAAAAAAAGTTAAATACACCTGAGTTTCTCGAGAAACTCAAATACACTTGAGTTTTTCGAGACACTCAAATACACCCGAGTTTCTCGAGAAACTCAAATGCACCCGAGTTGACCCGATCCAAATCAATTTCTGAATAGTCAGATCGACGTAGTTTGACGAGCTCTACAACTTGGCTTTACCGTTTTTTTCTTTGAATTATTACGAATCATATTTTTCAAGTGCGTGTTTATAAACAAAAATTTCCCCCCTACGAGTTCCCAAAAACTCCTTTCCCTGAGAGTTAAGATTAGACTATTGTATTTTTGACAATGATTTTTCAAAACACTTATATAATTAAGTTTTCTGTTTTAGGAGTTCTTACTTCAAACAATAATAATGTGTTTATTGACAGTGGAATAACGTTCAGAGGCGTGTCACAAAGCATCCCTATGTTTAAACACGCCACAGTTTGTTCATCAAATTTTGAAGATTCTCAAATTTCGAGGGTTGTGTACGGAAGAATGGCTAATACCGGACAATGGCCGTGGATTGTCAGTTCAAAGTTGTTGAATTTTTTTGACTACCGTTTTTATAGGGGCATCACGGTCTTTTGTGGAATTCATTTTTTGCGAGAAGCCGGAAAAACACTGTTTTAAAAGAGCAAGATGTTAATTTTCTAATCAAAAGCAATATAACATACCCGGATGAATCGGATTAATAAAAACTCATAATTTGACGTCTTGCACTAAAAACCGGAAACTGACGACGGTCATTAAAACGATATCATATTTGAATCCTTACAATCGATTTAATTTAAACCAGGTCAAAGTTGGTTATTTTGGATAATATTGAGTAATTTTGCTAAACTCATATGTAAGCGTAAAATTCATAACCCTTATCATGCCAAAATGTCTTTTAGTATTTGCTGCAAAGTTTGCAGTGCAAACAGAAATACTAATTTTAACATTTTTTGCTTATGACTTTCTGTACTAGTTTTAGGTCCGTTAAAGCGTATAGTTGTTTTAAATATTTATCAATTTCAAATGTTATTTTTAAAACAAAAAATCTACTATACACCACATGTGCACTTATTTGGACAGCACTTATTTGGACACTTTTTTTTAATATTGATGGGAGATTGGAGACTTCTTTTTTTGTTCCCCATTTTGCGTTTTATTTCTCATTTTTGCGATAGATTCACAAACATTAGGCAAAAAATTTGAAACATTCTAGAGCCTTACCCGATCGTGCACTTATTTGGACAAAAAATGTGCTTTTTTTGCTACACTGTAAATTTTAATGTTCTAGAATCCGCCCGATTGTGCGGTTATTTGGACAAAAATGTCCTATTTTACATACACAAAACTTTTAAACAGTCTAGAACTATCTCCGATCGTGCAGTTATTTGGACAAAAAATGTTCGAGCTTTCCAGCTATTCCGCCTACACACTGTGCACTTATTTGGACAATTTGCACTTATTTGGACAATTTGCACTTATTTGGACACTTTTTGACTGACGAAATGTCCAAATAAGTGCACATGGGGTGTAATTAACATTATACAATGTAATTAAAAAGACACCACTTTCAACCTCTGAAAAGACTACAGTTTCTGACGTCTGAAAACAAAACAGGTCTCTGCGGAGGAACCATAATTGGACATGATGCCATCATATCAGGTAAATACAAATTATTTAATAAAAAAAAGTTATGTAATTATAGTAATTAACCCAATGGAATTGGTTCGTTTGCACAAAATTTAGCAAAAATATATAAAGTCACATCGACTATAAAATGGTTTAAGACTCAAGTATTACTAAAGTCTTATTTATAGATAAACTGCAGAGTTGTATATTTCTGTATTATAAAAAGCCTCCAAAATTGGTCGAAAAGGCGTGTCTATTATATCAATGAAAACTCGCGTTGTTGTGAAATTTAGAGTCATAAGTAAAATCATAAAATATGATTAGATAATCATAATTATATATTTTATATAATTATATGATTTAAGCGGCCCACTGCTGTGCACCGTTGGATAACACAACGATTATGGCCATCANTGCGACATTTGCTGACATTTACGCTGATAAACCGGATCTTGGTGAATTCATGTTACGGTTGAACGTTACCCGAATGACGGTACACGAGCAATTTGGGCTCCACCCACTAGGCGGTAATTTTTACTTTTGTTTTAATATTCAAATACTATTAAAAGCCTCACCAAAAGAACTTACACCCGACTGATTTGCGAAATTAGCTATTTATAAAATCATTACAATTTTAGAAAAATTTAAATGTTCAACAAATATTGCTAAAAACACGCCCTAATAAGCAACTTTGAAATAAGTTAATTTTGCGTAAATTATAAATTATATGTAAATTATTACACAGAAATATTGATACCGTATTTCACACATACTTGGTTTATATACCAAATATTTTTAGGCAGTCAAGTGAATGACGTTTGCTTACTGAGAACGGAAACTGACGTTATTAACTACCGATATTGGAACGCAACAGAAAAAGCACACTGTTCAAGCAAACCTTGTACAATGGTGGCTTGCGTAGCTCGACCCAAATACCGCCCTCACCCGGGTGATCCTTGCTGGGTTGCAGGATGGGGTTTACACGAAGTTACTCACAATAGCCCTTACAGGAAATGTTCAATGTTTATTTTCAAAGAAATGACAGAAAATAGGGTACTCTTTGAAAATATCTTGGTTGCCTTGCTAAAATACAATACACTCCCTGAGGGTTTATTTGCCCGGGGTTTATCTGCCCAAAAGCCCCGATGGATGGTTTATCTGCCCAATTTTTGAGGAAACGTTTTCCAGGATTCCCGCCCACGCATGAGGGTTTATCTGCCCACTGAGTCATTTTTTAGACCTTCATCGTATAATTTCAAAATCTCTTTTTTTGTATCAACCGACAAGTGATAAATAAAGTTTTTCTTTTTTGTCATTTTGTAATTTCACTTTTAATAAGAACAAGATATACAGTTTATGCACTGAAACTTGATACAAATCTAGAANNGAGCCCGACCATCGGTTTATCTGCCCAAAAATATTTCAGTAAAGTATTGCGCCTACGCCTGCGGGTTTATCTGCCCACTTTTCAGGTCGTGAAATGAGCAGATAAACCCTCAAGGAGTGTATACAGTGGATACAATCATTTATCCCAATACAAACGATGCTTGAATTTTTAATTTGAACCAATTAGTTAGACAAGAGTTAAGACAAACGGGTGTTAATTTGATGTCCATGGACTATTGCAAACAAAAATCAAAACAGTGGTCAATTAATCGTGTAGGCCAAGATAACATTTGCGCTGGAAATCCGGACAGAAATCAGAACAACTTGACGGATGTGGGACCAGACGCGTGTCAGGGTGATTCCGGTGGACCGTTGATGTGCGACATAGGCGGACTACCAATTTTAACCGGTGTAGTTTCGTTTGGTCGCGGATGTGGTGATGAAGGTGATCCAGGCTTTTACACGAATGTCGAGTTTTTTTATGATTGGTTGAAAAGTCATGTTATCAAAAAAGGTAAGAATTTAGTTTATTTAAAAAAATATTAACAAGTTTTTAAACATACCAAAATATCAGTCTGATATAAAAATCCAATAAAAAATTTATAAACAAACTATTGTTTATATGATAAAGCGTAATCCTGGGAGCAAGATGACAAAACGAATGGTCAAAATTTGGCGTTTTTACACTATGTTTTTACAATATGTTTTTCTGTTTCGTATTCTGGACGTGTTAGGGCTGAAACTACTTGTACGATGCATATACACCGGTTGCGCAATTATCGGGCGGGTTTCGCGTCAAATAAAACCTTGATCGTGCGCTCGATAACTACGCAGGGCGTCAGTGGAATAGGGAAAAACGATGCACAAAAAACTGACCAATAACATGACGAGCGACGAATTACGCAATACCAAATTGTCATTAGCCAATGACCGACCCGCCCGATAACAGCACAAGCTGTTTTGGAAGAATTGGGCAATACCAAATAGTTATTATAAACTGGCCGGGAAATTTTTAGATTCAATAATATTACTCATTGTTTTATTGAATGACGAAACCTTATAAATACGGTTGAATATCATATCTTAGAGAGAAAATAAAACATTTTTCGTACCATTATTCATCGGCACCACTGTTAAATTTTAGAAAAAATAGAAGTTCAACCCATAATTCAAAATGCATAAACCAGCAGGTGGCTGGATAAAACCAAATTTTTTCGGAAAAAAATCGGTCAGATAAACCAAAAATTGAGTAAAGTGGGCGGTGGATAATCCCATAGGAGTGTAGAGCAGTGTTCCGAAAATGCNACGACCGCTAAGTATGTGTTCGAACATTTATTCTTATTATATTATTAACTAGGTTAATTTAAAATTTCTACCACGTTTAGTTTAGACTGTCCATCACACAATGGGCTATTTTAAATGCCTCGCAAATATGTTGGGTTAATGAGACGGTCCGGATTAACCTCGTCATGTTTAAAATTATACGTTATTAACCCCTCGATTACAGCGCCAATTACAACAGACTCCAAAAGGGGATTTCGCCTTATTTTTTTCCAATTTTTGCCTTATAAACGGACATTTAGAGTAAACACAATAATTTGAAAAAATGATTAAAATTAAGGAAAAATCGCAATAGTTTTTTTTATCAAAAAATATTTTAGCCGTATAACCACCTGTGCAGTTATTCGGCAGTTTTTGCCCGCGTGTGCTGTTATCCGGCATGTTTTTTTTTCGAAATGGTTTTCCACTGTTCAAAATACGTCCTGATATACTTCCAGTTATCCAGCAGTTTTTTTTTTTGCAGAAAGTTTCCCCGTAACCAGCTGACGCCCTGATCCGGCACCGCGCAGTTATCAGGTAGTTTTTTTTTTCGTGAACCTGCCAATTTACTGCGCAGTTGGTGTATCATAAATTGAAACAAAGCTTCGTATAATATGGTTCCCATATATTGAGCTAATAATTTACCAGTTAAACGGAAAATCTAACACGTATACGTTTTTATAACTTTGTTTTATAACTTTATTTGCGACTTTATGTACGAAAAACTTTTAAACGGCAAAAATATGAAATGTGCATCAAATGGTTAGACAAATACGGGGGCCTATTGTGAAATTCATTTGATTAACCTGACTATTACAGCGCCAATTACTGGGCCCAAGAGTGGAATCCACCAATAGTTCGATATGACATTATTCCCTCGTGTAAACACATTCGGGAATCCGGCGATGAAGATAAAAAGTCGTGGACCAAAATCCCGTGCCGGATTAATTGCGTAACCGGTATTTAGCGAGAATGTAATCCCATAGACAAAAACAGCAATGCCGGTGAACAGCGGTCCAAGACTGCTATCAGGTCGAAAGTTGTTGTTGGAGTCGTTAATTGCGCATATTGACATCACCATCAGAAAAGTTCCGACTAAATTGTAGTTCGTGATTAGTCATAAGTTATGACTCATAATTATCAAATAGGAAGTTAAAATACACACTAACCTGAATAACGCTCAATTGAGAGAATTCGTATTTTATAAGTGAACATAGTCTCTAGAATAACCCCCATCACAAAACTTAGAGTTTTGAATCTGTTCTCCATTCGAAATTATTTCTCAACGCGACAACACGTAGAAATTTTTATAAAACACACCCGTTTTAAATTTCTATTTTTCTTTTTTCTCATTGGACGGTATGGAGCGAGGGCGAGAGAGGGCGAAAGACGAGGCGGACAGCCAGCAAAATATCGCTCATTTGCAATCGGAAATTGACACAGACAACACCTTTTTGAAGACTGATTTTTTCTTTTTCGAGAAATTAAAGATAGAAGATAGTTGCGAAACAGAATCTCAGAGTTCGGGAGGTTATCAGTCCGCTTCGGAGATGGATTTTGGTCCGGAGCGGGATTTACCTATCAACCAAGCCAATTTGGCTTTGGACGCGCGAAATTTGGTGATAAATACGAAGATTTTGTCCTTTCTTCGTTCAGAAGAATTTACTAGGGACTACAAGGACGTCTCCGTCGTCCCAATCACCTCGTAAGTCGACTCTGAGATCATGGTCAGTTGAGAAGTTTCAATAACCCGAATCTTTCAAAAACCCTTTCTCAGCTCGAGTTAGCATTTATAGTTTATAATCGCCTATCTGGACCAGGGATTATTGAAACTTCTCTGCTGAACTCAGTTGATGGATTAATCTTTTGACTAAAAAGCTTTGGGTGAAATAACCACTGTTGGTTTTAGATAAAACACGGGTTTCGCACTCGTTTTATCACTCCTAATAGTACTTCAAGGTGCAAAGTGCTGCCAAAAAATTCGTTGTTACTAAGGAGTTTTTTGTTAATAATTCCAAAATAAATTCGGTAATGATCGGATTTTGGCTTTATCAGACACTTCTAGGTGCAAAGTGCTGCCAAAAAATTCGTTGTTACTAAGGAGTGTTATTTACAATACTAAATAAGTTCGGTAATGACTGGAATTTTGTCTTATCAGACGCTTCTAGGTGCAAAGTGCTGCCAAAAAATTCGTTGTTACTAATAGGTTTTATTTATAATACTAAATAAATTCGGTAATAATCAGAATTTTGTCATACCAGACACTTCTAGGTGCAAAGTGCTGCCCAAAAAATTCGGGGTAACTGCGAAGCTCTTTGATCCAACCGAATTATGCATTTATAATCTTGACAAACATTTAGTAATGTTTAAGGTTTTTAATTCATCAAACAGCTCTAGGAGCGAAGCGCCTCCCAAAAATTTTAGCGCATTAAGAAGTGCGGCCCAAAAATTCGGGGTTGTTACGGAGTTTTCAGACCCAACCTAATCTACGACATTATAATCCTGATAAACAATTAGATAATGTCCAGTGTTTCAATTTATCAGACACTTCTAGGTGGGAAGTGCTGCCCGAAATTTAGTGCCTTAAAAAGTTCCCATTTTAGCTATACGGATCACGTGCCATTGGGATTAGTTTCTCAAGTAGCATATAAAGGCTCGCACTAATTTAGATCAAAATATATCATGGCATGCCTAGAATAGCTTGTGTTTTATGGTTTTTGTTCGAGCTCGCTCACGATATTTCGCGTTTCGTTAGGAAAATTTCTGAAATAACTAACCGCGCGAAAGATACCCAATCCTAAGGATTATCAATAATCAACTTATGGAATTAACCATAAAAGGGGCTAGTTTAATAAATAAAAACATAATTTTAAACGGGATAGAGCTCTGAAAACCATAATGGGGCAAGCTACTCATGGGGTTGCAGATTGTTTTACTTTTCAACTACTCGGGTAACTAGTTCAGTACACGTGAAGTATGTTCATTATGGCCTATTCATATTAGGACCTGTATTTATTTACAAGCACTTACTAAAATCACGAAATTTAGAGGTTGGGCATCCAACAGTAATTCTTAAACTAACCAGACTTAATACGACATCTTCTAGTTCAGCTGATAACCATAAAAACTTTGAGGGTTTTCTTGATTGGATAATAAATGGACGCAAAGTTAAGTCGAATACACAGATTGCATAATAAACACAATCTCATTTATCTCTTTTACATCGCAATTTTTAAAAAAGAGATAATCACTAAAATTTGTGGTAGCCTGTTTTCCTCAGGCCACATTCTTAAAACAATAATTGGGATATCAAAAACCACAAATTTCTAGCGAAATACGGTTGGACTCCTAATTTACAAGATCAACCGTTTTTCGAGTGATAAATGTCGAACTAAATAGCGAGCCTATCTTATTGACCGGAATTTTTTAAAAAGGAATCCGCTTATCACTAAAATTTGGGAAAATAGTTGAAAAACTATTGTATTACGAAAGTTGGAAATTTTTGAACCATTAAAAAATGATTCCACTAAAATTAGAGCTCTTAAAGTAAAGCATTTATCAACTTAACGAAACATTAAGTTACACGACGAACAAAGTTGTGGATAGGCTGTAACTTCAGAATAGGCTCCTCAGATTTTAAAAATACAGTTGTTTAAATGACCTCAGAGATCGGTGATATAAAATTTATGGGGTTTACTTGATTTATTGTGAGAATATTTCTCAGAAAACTCAAAATAAATGGAAAACCATAAAAAGTCAGTAGCTCGATTTTGGTGGGTTACGCCATAATATAAATCACAAATTGGGTAACTTCTACTTAACACCATGGGTATTCATATAGCACTATTGACCCTATAAGTTTTATTTATCACTAAGTTTTGGGAAATAGCACCTGTTGTTATTTACATTCAAAAAACTATTCATTCTTAAACAGCAAAACAGTCGCAATCACTAGTGGGCAATTAGGTTGGGACGAACTCGTATTAGAATAATAATATGCTCATATTATATTACTATTAATATGAATGTTGTTAGGTCGGATGAGACGAAAACAACAGATTGTATGGTCATCTGGCTGAAGAATTCCTCAAAACCAGAAGGACTGGGGCGAATTTTCTCCGACGGAGCTCAGAATTCGGAGGAAACTACAAAATTTCTTAAAGATGTCCTATTTCAAGCCATTTTGGTAAAATGCCGCTTCCGAATTGGCCATCATATACTAAATGTCCCGCTTTTGATACACGCTGAGGCTTCGGTGAAAGATGTTCAATGGGCCATGACATTCATAGCTAGGTAAGATTGTTTGTAACAGTCAACGTTATTATATGTCATGAACAAGATGTGCTGGTTATAAGGTTAACAACGAATTATAGTAATAAGAGAAAAAACCTTATAACTATCACAAGAAATCTTGGCATTCAACTAATTAGGACCGACTATTTACTTTATGCTACTATTCTAGGCAGCTCAGCGAGACTGCGGAATGGTTGGTTGTTGGAGCTCGAGAACAACCAATGAAAAAGCGCGGTTATGTCGTCAATGACAACCAGGCGTTTATGGCATTTGACTCAAATTTTCATAAACCCAAAAACACTGATATCTGGGAATCAATCAGAAAAATCCCAATGGTGGTCCGTCGCTTTGATTCCTTCGCTTCAAAAAATATTAGAGCTGCAACGACTTTTACTAGAAGTAAGTCTCCTACTAATACACCGAACTCAAAAATCCATATACAGCATTTTGACCACTACAAAAACCATAATCGGTTAGGGTCAAGCTTTTTCGGTTTAAAAAAATCATATTTTGTATAAATTGATTTAAAACGTGCTCTATATACACCAGGACCTTAGTGGCCTCAATCGCCTGTATACTCAAATATTGTTTAGGCTTGTTAAACACTAAATTTTGAGAGGATCAAAAATTCTGATCCACTGTAAAAAAGGAATTTAGATAATAATTACTTTTATGGGGAGTAACATTATTTTACTTTAGAACTCAACACACGCTACCCGTTATGGAAGTTTGAAGCAGGACGTAAACGTGAGGTCTTAACACTTGACATTGTGATTGTAAACAGGGACACAATACAACAATACGCCGATCAGCACATCACAAAGATTTCAGAGAAGTTTGGCGGAAAAGAAAATATTTACTGGACCACCCAAATGGTCCCAAAATTCTTGAACCAATACGGCAATTTGGCAAGTACACCGGTAACGGTTACGTTCGAAAATCGACCAACGGACATTCTGAACCAACTACGCGTCATGACGGGTTGGTTTGGGGAGGTCGACTACGTTCCAAACCCGTCAATTGATCCGGTAATATCGAATATAGAGAAGTTCATGTACCTCTTGAACTTCAGAGAAATTACTCTGATGTCAGCGGTTGAGACTTTACTGAACTACAAAGCAAAGCGAAAAGAGATTGAGCAGCCCAAAACCTCTGAATTCATCGACGACATTCTGGAACAAACAATGTTCAAAGTCCTCTCGCTGCTGTTTGATATGGAGGTTTCGGATGGAAATGAGATACCTTACTATATGGTTGTTAACTCACTAGTTGATGTGAACGTTAAGGCGACTCAAGTTAATGACCTCATTGCGGCGAAGTTTGGCGCGATACTGCCAGTATTTAAGTCAAATGGTATTGAAAAATTGGCGAAGGAAATCTTTGGCGATCAAGCCACGACCACCCATTTGTTCTTTTTGCAAAATGTGACTCTCACCAAAGAACAGGTGCTGGTAGTTTCACGAATGAAATCAGTGGTTATAAAACAAATCTCGGCCATGTTCAAGAATCCCGCGTCGATGATTCAACGTTTGCCATCTATCATTCTTATTGATAATTTTGTCGACTCTGAATTCTATGATCGTGCGATGGAAGGAGCAGACATCAAAGTAAAGGATGATTTTCGTCAGAAAACGGAGCAGATGCGACAAGATGAAATAGCAATGGCCGATGAGGTGAGCAAACTATTGGATGAGTACAAAAAATCGTCTCATTCACAGAAATCAGTGGTTAAGATTCTGGATAAAATCGAAGGAATGTTGAACATTGAGACGAGTGAAGATGGCACGTTGGCAGTTCGCTTGCCTTTTTTGTCATCAAGAGTATTTGACAGAGTTGCGGAAGAATTAGCACAAGCATTGGCCCTACCGGTAGTGTATCACGGCGATATTTGCACATTCGAAACAAACGGACAGATTCATACGGTACCCTTACGCCCGTTTGAAGCGCAATTAATCGCTATGCACCCAAATACAATGGCAAAATTAACCACCGATCTCAGTGACCCGGATACCCAAAACGGAACGGATAAGCTTCTGTCATTTATGATGAGCTGCAAACGGAGCCTATCCACGGAAATGCGTAACGAAATAAGACATGCGGTCGGGACGATTAGCGATATGGCGTCAAAATCAAGACCAGACGCGGGTACAAGTATCGCCCGGAATTTGGCAAGACAAAATCGTTTGTGTATGGCGGAGAACACCGATGGCACCATCTGCACTGTGCTATTGAATAACACAGAAGATTATATCTGCACTGCGCACGCGGAAATCAGGGATTATATAAACATAACAAAACAAGCAGTGGCGGGGAAAATATCTTTTGTGTGGGCGCATAACTCCTACACACTTGTTTCTAATGAACGGGTCGGCCCTAAAATTCGAGCAAAACAAGTAACAGTCACGCGCAGCACCGCCGAATCAACGCTAGTTGCAGAATTTCAAATTGAAGAGCGCAATTTAGTCGTTCTGTGGCGATTTTTAAAGGACCGATGGCAAGAATTCAGGGACCCACACACTAGAGGTCTGCTCATCGAACAATGCAATATGCATATGGGCTCGACTGCAAACTGGCTCGACATCGCGCAACAAGTAAATCATAAGTTGTCGATGAGATACTTGGGGATACCCAGAGAGAATCAACTCATTGATATAGAATCATTGTTGGATTACCTCAGAATTCTGCGTCAAAAAGTTACAAATCAAGGCCACACACTCGGATTGGACAATGATTTCGGCGGATGGAGCGATGAGCTTAAATTGAATCGAAATGGGCCGTCGACATCCACTAATTTTAGAGCACGAACTGACCGAGCACACTATATCAGTCAAACGAAGGGCGAACAAAACTTCCCAACAACTGGTCTCGGTTCTTGTGCTCCGTTACCATTTTTGTCACTACTTACGGACACTGTTGATCAGGATTACGTAATTATAAAAGGCAACGAGTGGTTCACAGAAGCCCCAACGAAAGTTCATGTGGGACGTGAAGCTGCCTATGAGGTTCGAAGAGACAATAAAAAACGGAAGATGACGCGCAGGACCAACACCACTTGCCTAAATTTGACGTTCGCTACAAATCGAAAGATTGCCACTCAAATTGGCATTATTGACGTACGCAATCCAGAAGCACCGAAATCAGTGACACTTGAGGAGTTCTTTAAAACACGAAATTGGGTCGATTTTCGTAATAGAAATTCAGTCACTAAAGTTTGGGAAGATCAAGAATTGTTGGATGAATTTGACAGATTGCTGATGTCCACACTGACAAAAACGGACCACATGGACGATTATGTTCATGCACAACGCGGCATAAATTTAGATGACGCGAATAAGGGCTATCACAGAAAAGACATCAATGCCACAGCCGCAGCAATTTTTTGTCATTTGGATTTCCAATCGGTCATTGCCTTTAATAATGACCTGGGCGATAATCGAATTGGTACGCTAATTTTAGTGTCGAGCATGGCATCAATGGGTAACATTATCCGAAACTGTGACTTCGGCAGATACCCTGTGCCAGAAACAATGAAGGACTGGTTCTTTCATAACGTGTACGACTACAAACCTTCAAGAAATGTCGTCAGTCAACGGAAAGTGCCTCTCGGCAATCTCTGTCGACATCCTATTCTTTGGATGACTCCTATGATGAATCATGCATCACTGAACACAGCGTCTGCCATCACAGATACAAGATACATGTTCAGCAAGAACAGAATTATGTGGTGGCAAATAACGGTCATGAAATCGCATGAAGACGAACAACAGTTACTGAAAGTTAACGTTTGACATAAAAACTTTCTTATTAATGGACAACAATAAGTTTGATCATAAAATTTAAATTATAAAACATTTTTCAATAATACACATAACTCTTTAAAAATAATTTTTTAATAATTACACAATAATTAATTTATCCTTTTTCAAAATGTAAAATAGTGATTAACAACTTTAGGAGTCTGTGAAAAAATTATGTCAAACGTAACACTCAGAATACCTTCGCCCAGCAGACTCATTAGGTTCGATAGTGACAGCGAACTCAATAGTTCATAAGGCCAATCCAATAATTCTGTCACCATACACCACCCTCTCAAAGGAGCGACAAATCTATCAAGTAGAGGAGTGTACCGCCAATTACAGAAGCAACTCATTTAAATATGACCGCCGTGCATCCGAAGTGGCGCGTTTGCTATCTGCTGAAACACCCAACGGTGATAATACCAATCCAGCTCAACTGGATGGCCAACAGCTGGTGGTTCGGGATAAACTAATGCCTGAAATTCACCGAATTCCGTGCTTACAGGCATCAACCTACTCATGTCTTCGTCAAAACCAAATAGTTCCGATGGGCGCCTCAACAACTGAGGAACTAGGTCAGTTCTTTGACAATTACAATTAAAACTGGCCATTAAATCAATAATTTCGGTACTAATACACTAAATTTGGCGCGGTTAATTTTGTCAAACAATTTCTAACAAATCATAAAAGATTGTTATATAGCAACGTCTAGCGCACAGATTAGTGAACAAAAAGAATGTAGATAACAGTCTAGCATATTAACGAGAATTTTAGACTACACAGTTTTCATGGAGAAAAATTATGGTATCTAGTAACGAAATCAGTGAATAACAAAATATTTATATTTTAGGCGCATTTGCCGCAAAAGTTTTGACAGCCGTCACTTATGGCAATGCTCAGATTTCAGTGGGGGTGCTTCCATCAACTGCTCTGGGATATACAAAACGGGCTTTTGACAGAACTGGCATCACTTATACACATGATATCAGGGAGCGTTACCCCCTTTGGCAATTTCCGAATGGTTGGATCGACAGAAATTTCAGTGTCGAGGCTGTCCTGGCAAAAGCGAACAGACGAGTGGATTTTCTGCTCTCTCATCCTAAAACAAGGGCACAACTTGATATGTCAATAAAGTCCCGACAGCTCACCATAAATACATTGAAAAAGGGCATGTCGGGTAACCAACTACAAATTGTGGAGGAAACGAATCAGTTTGCGCGGGATCGATTCAACACACAGATTTCAGAGAATGAAAATACACAGGCAGTCAAATTTCGTGAAGATCGCGAGTTACAAGAGCGACAAGCCTATGAGTTCAAAATGCAGCGACAGAAACATCTTGTTAAGTTGCTGGCAGAAAGAACTCAAAAACAATTGTCATTGTATCGAAGTGGAGATACCAAAGTCATTCCCGATAGAATTATCAATAACGATCAGTTGGTACAATCGCTCCGATCAGCGCGTACATACACTGAATTCTGTCAGATATTTCAAGTTCGGATGGGTCGAGATCTGTTGTTGCTGCCGACACAGATTTCACAATTGGCCAACCAATTTCGGTTCAAAAATGAACATAAATTGGTCTGCTGGGCAAATATGTTTTGGAATACACAAGACACCCAGAATTTGCTACATCGTAAAGACACGACGCTAGCGGAAAACATCTTTACAAATGGCGACTTCGAAGCTTATATCGAAAATTTGATCAATGAGTGGAGAGACGCCAAAGATGAGGCATGAATTTTAGTGAATAAAGGTATTAGATTACTATAATTGCGCTGGTTAAAACACAATACAATAAGTTTAGTGATTATTTTACGAAGTAAAACAGTTAAACAGCTATAGTTAAACTTTAAAGTGTAGTACTACTAGTAAAATTTTGCACAAATATTAGCGTTTCATTCAAAATGGAAACATTAATAACTTCGAGCAAACATTATGGATTTTTTGTATGCTAGAAAATTAACATCGAATAAAACAAATAATGTGGAAATACTTTCTAGTGCCAATCGACGTAACACATTCCAATCGATCAAAAACAACACAGAAATCAGCGCATCAAAAACGGATATGAAAAAATAGAAAAACTGTATTTTACTGTACGCCCTGCACAAGAAGTCTTTCAAAACAAAAATAGTACATCCTCAGCTACAACCATTACAAACACTGCCCACGAGCTTCATTTATACAGCTACTACTCTGAAAAAATAAACCGGTACATCTAATAAACAATTCTACAAACATTTACGAAAGTCGTATAACTACGCATGAATTATCAAAACAGCATGTTTAAATGAAATGGAGTGTTGTGTTTATTGGCAAAATGAGTATAATATATATACAAATGAAAAACATGTCATAATACATACACAGAATGCAGTGATAAATGGAAACTTATAATAACAATGAAATAAATGTTATAAAATTTACACAGAATACAGTGATAATTGAAGGGTTATGGTGAATGAAATTATGTGAATTACTATTTACATATTCACATATACAAATTTCTTAAATAATTTTTGTTAGGTGGTGTCATCATCTTCACTTGAGCTAGAATCAGTTTCTGGCTCATTAAACATTCTATTGAACTGTCCCATAATATACATTTGAACCGGGTTTGAATGCAGCATGGGGAACATGGCACGTTCTTCTGAAAATTCATCATCTTCTGAGTCACTGAAATCGGGACAGGGGGGCATAGGAGGTAAATCATCACTGATCTCCGAGGAATCTGACGTAGTCGGACTAACGGTAAAATAAGGCGAGTCTTCAAATCGAC
The DNA here is from genome assembly GCA_004367875.1 of Oikopleura albicans. Taxonomy (NCBI): domain Eukaryota; kingdom Metazoa; phylum Chordata; class Appendicularia; order Copelata; family Oikopleuridae; genus Oikopleura; species Oikopleura albicans. Next base: position 347,443 of record SCLG01000236.1, read on the forward strand.
TATCAGTTGAGTCTATGCTCCCATCACTAATATCATTTGCACTGACATGACTAGCCGAATCGTCGTCGGACGAGTCGAATTCGAATTGACCAAGCTCATGTGGTGGTCTAATGATAACCAATTCATCATCGTCATCGAAAATATCATCCCAGGTCCAACCGTCAAAATATACATCGTAACAAGGTTCGTAACCAATTTCGTAGTCGGAACCTTCTGATGCTTCAGACTCGCCGCAACTGGAATGTCTCTGTCTCTTGTTCATGATATTAACTCAAAAAATTACTAAACTCCTCGGTTAAAAATTAATAACAAAATACAATGTTTTTGAAAATGTGACACACTGAATTCAGGGATTGGTTCAGTTTATATACACCGAATCTCTGAACCAATTAGCGCCACCGTGTGGCTCACAACACCTGCAAAATAGACACGTGCGAATACCAATTAGAACACTTATACACGTTCATCACCAGGTGCACGTGCACGTGCGGGAACAGGTACATAATTAGCCCACGTGCACGTGCAAAAAACAGGTACATAATTAGTGCACATGCGCTAATTAAACTCAAAAAATAGCGAAAATCAAGTTCATATCCCAAAAATGTATAGAAAATAAAATATGTCTGAACTATTAAAAATTGTTTACTTCGCAACAAGTATGATTATCTAAATCTAGATCCATGATCAAAAACAAGCTAATAACTGAAATGGACTAATAATATAGATCTAGACCTAAATAGTACAATTTTACAAAAAATATTCTAGTATTAGGCATTATTTTTAGCGAGACCCACATCAGAAATACTCACTTCGAAAAAGCGACTGGAGTAGACCACATGGCTGAATTAAAAAGAGAATTTCTGGATAACGAGACATTGATCGCCAATATTAGAGTTGGTGATAATCCAGGCCCACTATGCACTGCGGACTGGGTAGAACAAGAGGTAAGCTTCCATACTGCGAAAACTCTCTAGAAAGCCATGATAATCAGTTTACACACAGAACTCGGTGACACTGACAGATCACTTTTTGGTCTCGAACAATCAACAACTTGAATTATTTGAAGATTTTTTCAATTATTTTATTTTTTCATTTTTATTTTTTGCTTTTTTAAGAATTTTTTCAACTTTTCTTTTGGTTTCAAACTAAAAGACAATCATGTCACGAAGAACAAAGAAGGTGTCAGACGCTAATTAGGAACTTTTTTCTTTAAACGTTTAATAAAATATGTTTTTTACTTTTTCACTTTTTAACACCTATACTTTTTAGCTCGTCAACACTCACGTGATTCAACGTTTCGGTGAAGAATCGCAGAACACAACACAAAAATCAACGGAAGAAAACCAATTACAAATTGAGGAAGCTCCGGACAAGGGTTTGACAACGAATTCAGTGGAAAAAATGCAGCCAGCGGCCATAGTTTTCAACGATTTTCTGAACAAGATAATCGGAAAAAACTTGACACCTGAAAATCTGCGAGACAAACTCGCAGCAGCAACAGATTGGATGATAAAACTTGTGAAAACTTCACCAAACGAAAAAACAACACCAATTTTAGAGGATCAAATGGATTGGACATCTACAGAATTCTATGCATTTCTCAAAAATGCCCTGAAGACTGCAAATATGGCTAACGCATACGACTCGCAAGACGTCATCGACCGACTTGAGGACCTGGAAGAAATCACTGATTTCAGCACGTTTAAGAAAAACTTTGCTACAGTGTTTCAAACAGACCCAACAGTTATCAATTTGCTCAAAAATGATAACCTGTTCGCGGACATGAGGCGTGAATTTTTAACCCTGAAATCAGAGATGGATGGTCTGAAAGCTCGTTCGACAAATCAATACAACGAAAACTGGACTAAAACACTAACACTCGCGCAAAAGTTAGAGCAAAACGTTGAGGAATTGTCTACGAAAATAGGCGGTATTGAATCATCAAGCCGCCAGTTTCCGGTAGCATATGATGAAACTGCCGCTGACTTCATTACGGAGCAACGGCTTACATCAGACGACCTGGAAAAAATAAGGCTAGTGGTAATTCGCATTGCTGGGGCAGCAACGATTGCATATATTGATCGGTTCGAAGATTTCTTTGGAACCACCGATTATGACTGTGTGGAGGAATACATCGAAGCCTTAATTTTGCCACTAACAACCGAGACAACAAGTGATCGTTGGCGACAGAATTCAGCGTGTCTGGACCTGTCAACGCAACTGGAGAAAATTATCCAGCTTGCATTGCAACCGGCTACACTAAACTTAGAGTCGCTGGCCATTGAAGTAGGACGTGCGATGACTATGGTTCAAAACTGCCTGGGTAGCGGATGTAGAACCTACAAAAAACTCTTGGTCATTAAAGACACAATGACCAAACGAAACCTGTCTAACGGGGAGGTCTGGAAAAAAGTATGTGAGTTAGTACCAGACGATCGAATTGGAGATACTCAACTTCTCACTTCCCTGAAATCAGCTGATAAAGAAAGTGACGATTTTGAGGACTGGCTCAAAGCCTATCCAGCGAAATGGAAGAATTCAGAGATGGCCAAATTCACTGATTTCACCCCACGGGCGGACCAAGATTTCAACGCCCGAATGGCTACAATGTTTGCTGCAAGACCACGGAAATCAGCGGAAGCCCAATTGAAACGTCAACGGAACCATTCAGGCGACCGAGGTGACCGAATTAGAAATAATCGTTAAAAACATTTTAAACTGTGAATCCGCAACATGCATTAGCCAAAATAACCAAAACGAAAAACTGCATTTACACCACTTACTGACATAATCTGATATATTCAATTAATACTAATACAAATCTCAAGTTTATCAATAAAAGTACATCGCGCATACCATTAATAGTCTTCTTATTAAGCAGATTCTGATCAAGAAAATCTACAATCGGAAGACAGCTCACCACTTAAAAAGATTAAGGAAGAATACACAGAGTTCGGGGACAATATGCATGATAAAACACCTTCCCTTCAGACATCGGATAACGAATCTGACATTGCGGAGGACCATGTCGATAACAATAAGAAATCAGCGAAAAAATTCTCGAGTGATTTCTTACAACAGCTGTCGACAATTTCACAAAGTTTCGAGCATGAAAGCTCAACTAGCGATATTTCGTGGAATAAAGGGCTTCCTAGCACAACGGAGGTCGAAAAAACACTACAATCAATTCGGAAAAAGAATATCAAAAAACTGCATTAAAATTAGAGAAAATAATCTAAAAAAGGAACAAGTCAAGAATGTGAATATGCGAAAAAGAAAAATCGCGCTGAGAAATCAGGGATAACTCATTTGTTATAAAACACTGCCAAACCCATTACTTATTTATCTGTTCACAAAGTTTAGGAGAAGATTAATGAAAAGAATCTAAGGGATTAGAATTGATTGGCGAAATAAAAACTCACGAATTAAGCACTTAAAATTGTTTAGAATGTCCATTTACGGTACCCCACCAGGCAATTTGGCTGATCCATCACGTGACCCGATGGAGCCATTACCACCGCACGTCTCGGAATTATTTGGGGATGAGTTCACAAATCCAAACATGCACAAGACGTTCGGCCAAAGTACCGACAAACCATCACCTTCAAAAGTGGTAATTCGCTCGAATTTTCACAGCTGGATGGTGTTGCTTAACTGGCCCGCACAACAGGTCACCAACATTCAACAAGCTACGAGTGGCCTCTTGGCTGCGGTGAACAAGTACGGTACCTATATTTCACAAAGTTTAGTGAGGGACTATCTACAGCTCCTTCAACGCAACTTTCCTGATAAACTCCCGGAGCAAAATGAGATACAAACTTATCTCAATGAGATGGAGCAAGAGGACAGAGAAGGAATGGTCTTCGAATTCGGTGAAATCATTCAAAATGGTCTCTCGCTTAACAAGCGAATCAAGGGATCGATGATCTGGTTCTCTCGACGCCCTATTCATGATAACTTGGCCCAAGCCCGTAACATATTATACTATGCACGGGCTGAAATGGGACTTTTCAGCCGTAACTGGTTGGATGCCCTCATTATGGCACTGGATAGGGTTTTGTCAATAAAAACATTGACAGCAAATGGGTCACACCGACAACCGTATGCTCACTACAATTTGGGACATCAGGCGGCCCAAGACTGGCGAAATCGAATTTTCAAAGTCTCGGCTGTTTATAAGAAAGTAAATGGACGTTTTGTTTCGGTCAAAAGAGCCGCTGTTGGCAGAGATTTCGAGGAATTCAGTGATCTCTGTGAACCAGCCTTGCCAGAGGTGGCAGAGGTCAGCGGTTTCGACGAACCTCGTCCACTCGAAGGAGCACGAGCTCAGAGACAGTCAATGCGTCAAAGAGCTCAAGGCGAGCAATATTCAATCGAAACGGCATCCTCAGAGGGATCGTTGCTTACTCTGAGTGATGTGTCTTTACTATAAAAACATATATAGATATTTTTTCACCGAAATCTGTGCAAAAAGCTCATTACTCCAAACTCTTTTATATATCACGCGAAAAATATTTCTTAAAATTGAAAATTTAAGCCTATAATAATTTCAATCTGATTTTAGAATGATCGAATCGGAAATTGATGAAAAGGCTGCTCTGAGCCGATGCCTCAATAACGGGAAAATAAAATGGAAGAGACACTCAAACAATCACTTAAAGGAACCATACGTTCACCCGAAAAAACCCAGGCGTGACGAAACTATTAGGAGTCACAACAGCAACGAATTCAGCGCTATGACTAAATCCTTAAAATGGACCACGGAATTAGAAGTGAAAAAAGCTGTCGAAGAAAAACTCAAAAGTGGAGAATTAGGCCCACTAAAATTTGAGAATACTCCAAAAGCGCCTGTGAGAGCAACAGACTTTTGGGACAATCCGAAGTCATGGCCACACACTTATGATCAGTGGCGCCACTACAGCAAAATATGCCTAAAAGATTTCCAATTGGTACTTGAAGACAAGAAAGTACCGCGCTGGCAAGACATGATTTATAGAGCGGAAGATGACTTTCGTGCGGGCACATACAATGATTTCAGCGAGTTCTGGTTGGTCACGATAGCAGAGTTCCCGTCCGACAAATACAAACATTTACTCTACAAACTTATTCACAGAGGTCTCTCTGTTTTCGACAACCAACGGGCTATCTCAATTAGGAACAGAGTAGGATACAGAAGAAAACATCAACTCGCAACCCAAAAACATCTTAACCTCGCTAATTTTAGAGCTTACGTTAAATCAGATGATAGTGAAAAAACAGAATCCTATCATAAAATATGCGGAGTGCGACAAAACATTTACTCTTACTACCCAGTGGAAGTAAAAAGAGTAGATGGAGTACTGAAAAAAGTGCCTTTTTTGCCCCATAATTCGCCAAAAACCCTGTTGAATGCGGATAAAATAACCGAGACACTAGTGGAATGGACGAAGACCGGAGCGATCTATCATTTGGGAAGCGCACAACAAATAGAGTCACCACTGAGATCAGCGGTAGTTTTAGCGATAAGTCAGAAAAAGGAAGGGCTTAAGTACAGGGTTTGCACTGATGGCAGTCCATGGTCGAAAACTCAATTTTACGCACTGCCAATAAAAATGGACGACCTGAGAGTGGTGTTAACACACATTAAACAATTTGATTATGCAACTAAATGGGATGACAAGTCTGGCTTCCATCAGCTTAGATTTGACAAGGATTCACAAAATTTCGCGCATTTCCAATGGGGCGGACAAGTTTTTACGTATCAAGCAGCAAGTTTCGGGACCGGCAAGGTACCGGCAGATTTCCAGCTGGCAAACCTGGCAATTGTTAATTTCCTCAGAAAACGCAAAATACGCGTTTTTCTGTATTTAGATGATCGCCTAGTACTGGAAGACAACATTACACCGGCCATAATGACACAAATCTTAGAGGGTAAACGAGCTCCGAAAAATGCCTATTGTACAAACAAGTTGATGGTCAGTCACGGAGGCTATGTGAGCAAATCGAAAAGCACGCCAATCTGCACACAAATCATTGAGTTCTTGGGCATTGAAATCAATACCCGGGATATGAAGCTCAGAATTCCGACAGAAAAATGGGACAAGTTTCAACTAGAACTCATGAACATATTAAGTAAATCAGAAGTGATGTTCAAGACACTCGAAAAAATTAGGGGCAAAATGTGTTCGTTCATACTGGTTATAAAAAATATGCAAATGTTTATCAGAAACATTACGAAGGCACTATCAGAATCGGAAATCACCGACTGCCCTTTCATTCCAATCAACACAGAACTCAGGGAAGAATTAACTAAATGGTCTGACCTTGACAAAAAGTTAATTAAAACAGAATGCAATTGGGTAGACAATCTAAATGCGCACATAGTGGATAAAACGATATACACCGATGCGAGCGGTTTTTCGGGAGGCTGGTTTGAAAAGGAAACAGAGTTGGAAAAAACCATTCATTGGGACACGGAGCAAGCCGGAAAGATCATAGCAATAAAAGAAGCATTAGCCATCCTGGAATACCTAAAATCAACAGACATCAACAATGTGAGGATAGACGTTATGTGCGACAATCAAAACGTCTGCTTCGCCTTTAAAAAAGGCTCACGAAATTTAGAGCTGAATAAAATCATTGTACTTATACATGAGCAGGCATACATAAAAAATCTAATAATAAATATCAAATTCGTTGGAACAAAGGATCAACTTGCGGATAAGGCCAGTCGTACAGTTGATCTAAACGAAGAAAAACTATTAGATGACGTTTATCATTGGCTATGCGAAAAAGCCAAATTTACACCAAACTTAGATGCCGCTCCCTCGTACTTCAATACCAAATGCAAGCGTTTCATCTCATATTACCCAGAAATGCGGGCGATCCACACTAATTTCATGTCGTACTCACTGAAATCAGAGGACAGGTTATACCTATTCCCACCAAAGAACGCACAAAACTTCATGATACAAAGACTGATTAGATATGCGAGTGACAAACCCTTCATTGTGATCTTTCACGTTATTGGGGAATACCCGCCTTTTATAGCGGATTTCCCGGATACAACCGAAATAATCAGGGTGTCGGATAAATTCGAATCAATCACACTGCTACCCACAACAAAGTTTAGCGAGATGTTCGGTTACTTTACGCCACAAATTAACAACAACATTTTTGCTGCGATTAATAAAATATGCTAAAATTCTAGATTACAAAAAATTTAGCGACACAAATTATTCTGATTCAACTTTCACTTCAGTTATTAATCTCAGAGAACAAACAAGTCTACCTAATTAATAAATCAAACATTACTCTGATAACCTTTGAACCAATTTTTCAGACTGTGGCAATTCTAATTCAAGTCAATGGCGCAAAAATTAGAGAAAAAATATTTGGGTAACGAGTTGGAATGGTTTCTGTATGCGTCATCAAGAAGAAAATATTTAAAATGGATCAGAACCGAAAAAATCTTGGTCGGACAAAACTTAGTCAATTTCAAAAATTACATTTTAACAACAAAATACGTTCACACAATGCAGCTGTTAAACAAGTTAATCGGTCAAACTGCAAGCACTGAAAAACGAGAAATCCTGGAGGAGCTCAGTACTTCATTAATCGCAACAAAACGACACAGAAACACTATTGTGAAAAATATCCCGTTTAAATAGAGTTAAAACGAGACAAACCGTAAACACAACTTTCTCTGTAAATTATCACAAACACTAAAATTGGGGATATATCTCAAAACACTGAAATCTGAGCAATATAAATTTTTATCAACTAAAAACACTAACGCTTTCATGAATTCTAGAATGCTATTTGCGAACTTCGAAGTGAGCTCATCTGAGGATGAACATCAGAAACGACGTGACAATAATCGTTTCCGATTTACGGACTCCTCAGATGATTCGGATTCAGACATATCAATGGATGGGGAAGACTTGGAATTCAGTGATATCGAAGGCATTAGAATATACAACATGCTGAAAAAACAGCATGGTGTTAAAAGCTGTCTCTTTACTACTTCCGATAAAGTAGAAATGGAAGTGGTCGCAGCTGTTCATAAAGGTCTATGGTTAACATCTAAGTTAATCATGGATAATTATCTCGAATGGTTAGAATGGTCACAAGTGTCTGCCATTGTCACCAAATCACTACCAAATAACTGTGTTCTGGGAATCAGGAATCAAACAAGCGACTTGTGGACATCATACAAAAACAACATCCTCAGGTCCAAAAGAAAGATATCATTGGCCAGACTTTCAAGGGTCTGCCAAATGATTGCAGCCGAATTCCCAGAACTCAGAGATATATCGGAAGAAATAATAGAGAAGATATACACTAGGCTGGTCAAATGCCCCAGAATTGGTGGGGTAATTGATTTCGCAGGTTGGAGAGAAGTCAAAGATAGCCTAGATAAAAAGCCGCTAAAATTAGAGAGCTTGTTCTGAAGATATATATAATCATTTCACACAAAGCTATATACATTCAATACTCATATAAAGAATACGAGAAAATAACCTGAAATTTTTTCAGAATGAGTTTGTGGACCCCATGGCATCAACTAATGGCCACAATAACGTCAAAAAATTTAGTGGACATTACAAAATGGGACATATACAACGCGCTGAAGGACAAGGACACATCCAACAAAAGTAGAAACATGCAAAAATTAAAGTTATTTTTATACTTTACATGCAATATCAATGAATTAAAATTGGTGGATATGATTAGGAAAATTCAAGACCTTTTTTCAGACCATATCAAAAATAGGTCTGAAAGAATGATAAAACAAGCATTAGAAAAGAAGATCATAAAGGAATCCACAACAATACCCAGGATCAAAAACAATTATTAAAAAATCTATACATTCAAAACATCATTTTATTAGTAAACTAGGACTGTTCCCAGATATCAGAGAAAACATCACGATTGGCCCGCGAAATTACTTCCTGTCTAGAAGTAATACGAGTAGCCTCTAAGTTTAGAGCAGTATTTTTCATTGTCAATTGAGTGAATCCATTGGTAGCATCAATGTACATGACCGATAAATCCAATTGTGGATATAATCTTTTGAAGTCCTTTCGCTCAGCCGATCGTAATTTTCGGTTAGATGACTTGGTACCCTCGCGTGTTGCGTTGAAATCACACTTCAATTGCTTATAAGTATAGTCTTTTTCGAATGCTGGCAGTTTAGCTACAGCACGCTTAAAAGTGACTACAGGTCGAATACAACTAGAAACCGGAGTGCTCATCTCTGATATCTGCGACAAAAATTAGTAAAAATGAATGAAAATACTAAAAAATACACAAAGTTTAGTGAACAATTAATGATACTCAAAAAATTAATATAACTGCATTTATATATGAAATTATTTATCGCTCTTTACTGCCAAAATCACCTGCGAAGTGTCACCTGCACATTAACACGTGCACAGGTCCATTAAAAATAAATTAAAATAAACCTGCTCGGTTAATTAAAAAATTCTTAATTGACCAATCAGCGCTAAATGACCGGTCCAGATTACTAATATTGAACTCAGTTTAGAATGATGGACTATGACATGGACGTTGATAGCCTTTATGTTAACAAACAAGGTATGTCATCTGATGACATAAAAAAGGCTACCGGTATGTATTTCAACATACCGATATCGGAATCGGAGGCACGGAGCATTATGGCATCGGAAACTGAAGACCCAACAGGCTTTCAGAGTCGAGACAGTGACCGATTAGACTACAAGCGGGATTATGATCGAGAATGCAAGGCTCAGAGGGCCGTGCAGGATCAAGAAGAAACTTTTTCAAAATTGGTCGACAAATACACTATGTTTAGTGAGCTGCCAACGAATGAACTTCGAGGGGAGCAAAAAGAGTTTCTTAAAAATTACAAACTCAAAGATCTCACCGAAATCAGAGACAACTTTCGAAACGAACGCATCGCTATCAGCGATAAAAAGGAGGCGTACTGGGCCAAATATTTACGGGCCGATAAGGAGCTGAAGAATAGGATGGACGCGAAGGGCACGAACAGGGTCATGGTTAACCCCGATGGAACATTTGCAGTTAAAGTCTGTAATGCCCCACCAGGTGAAATTCAATCTCTGAAACGTGCGAAATCTGACATATTTCGTGAAATCTGTCAGATGCTTTGCAAGTCGGAGAACATGCTAAAACTTGACTATATCGCATTAGTCAAAGTGATCAAGGAACTCAGAGAGTGTTACGAGCCAACAGATCACTGGTGGCGAGTGGTAACATACTTACTGGATCACCTTGAGCAGAATCGCAATACGACCTCGCGACTAAACGCTCTCGATTCCTGCAATACAATCCTTAACAAGGACATGCAGGAAGAGAAGCGTAAAGCCCTAAAAAATATCCTTAGCAATAAGGATACTGCAATCGAAATGCGACTGGGGCTATACGAGCCAGTCCGGCGCGAACAAGTCCGAAAGCTTGGACTCAGCAAGAATTTGATCGAAAAACGCACGGTCATAAAAGCAGCTAAACTGGAAAACGAGTACAGAAAGTACAGTGGAGGACAGCGAAAGCGTGAATCGCGAAACACGGATCTCAGGGACAACAGGCGTCAATCATCAGGGCGCCGATCAGGCAACCAAAAACGTCAGTCAAATAATAACCGACGACGCAGCACAGGATCTACCAAGCAGAACAAACCAAGATTTCAGGGTAATAGCAACTATAATTACAATAAGAAATCCAAACAAACTAAACGGCCGGACAGACGACCACAGAATTCCGGGGCAAATAACAATGCCAAAGATAAGCAAGCTGAGAAATAGCTGATATTGAAAAATCACTTAACATCTGTACAGCCAAAGTTCTAACATCGTATACAAATTTGCAGCTGAACTCAGAGTTTTTATATTCTATCTATAAAACATCATTAAAATAAACCAAAAGTACAATTGTAAAAATCACAATTTCATGTAATCTTATTTTAAGAATGTTAAATGAGGCGTTGATTAAGCCGTGCAGTAAACAACAATTCACAAACAACAGAACTAAACTATTGCGCGAAATAGTAGAAACTGGGACTTGGAAATCAGAGACAATGACTGCTCTGATAAAGACGGTTACTGGCTCTCTGAAATCATTGCTAATCACGCGCCGTCGGCCATCAAAGGACTACGAGGTGATCTGGGACATCCTGGAAAAGATCTCTCTAGATGATGAAGAAATCCGGACCATAATCAGAGAAATGTTAATTAACACCTCTGATTACAGTGTCAAGCGTGAATTGCACTTGATTTAGTCTGCCAATTCCGTCTGCAAAAAACACATTAAGATGAAATCTAGTTTAATATGTTAAACAAAATTTATTTATTTTAAGAACGATTAAGTTGTGAGAATGAAGGGCCTAATAGCAACGATAAAATCAACGACTAAGAGCCAATTATTGTCAAGAATATTCCTCAAATTCCTTAGAAAAAATAATTTAACAATGGATACAATAAGTTGCGATCAGCTGAAAAAATTTATTAAAAATTATATAAAATTTTTAAACAAGAGTAAAAAATCAACACTACGATATTTCGATGTAAGCAGATTTCAAATTGATTTCACTAATATTTTTGAAAACAAATACGGCTACATACCAATTACAATTAAAAGATTAATAAAAAATGAAAGTGAGAGAATAGCCAGACCTATAATTCACGAGTCAAAGATAACACCAGAATACGCACCAATCTTCGAGCTCGAGGACATTGAAAAAGGATTAGAAGTCGGATGGTCCGTGGACAACTGGTATATGAAAGCCACGGTCACTGTGCTTGCCATATCTTTCACAACTGGCGCACGGTGCAAAGATTGTATTGACCTTCACTTGGAAGATGTCAAGATAACACAGAATTCGGCGGGACGTTTTCTTACAATTTCAATTAGAACAAGTAAGAATAACACGTTGGGCAAGTTTCCAGAACAACTGACGGCAAAAATCGGAGAGAATACCATCATAAATACTGAATTCTGGGTGAATAAATGGAAGAATTTCGCCGGGAAAACAGCGGGCAAAATGTTTGATCATAACAAACACAAATTTAACACCAACAAGGCATGCTACTATATGCGCAAGCTTTCCGACATCATGAACTGGGACGTTAACGTCTCAGGTCATAGTGGTAGAAATTCCTTGATGAGAGAACTTGAGCGCAAAGGGAACATTTCACAAGAATCTAAAAAGATGCTTATGAGATGGAGAGCGGGTTCGGAAATGCACCTTCACTATAGACGTTTAATGATGGAGGATACTGAGGTTGGCGCCGCATTTCAACTTTACGAAGCGGGCTTCAACAAAAAATAATAATCTATTTTGTCAAAAAAACACGAAAATTAGTGGCAAAAAATCTTTCATTAAAAACCTAAATAAACAATTTATTATAGAATGAGAATAATTGATCACTGTGCGGTAGATCTGCTCAACTACATCAAAGCAGAGAAAATGGGCGCTATGATACCTTTACTGCGGATGAAATTGCTCCTATTACACCGAGTTCTGGGACGTGGAGATATTCGCACCAAAATTAGAGGTATACTAAACAACCTAAGAAAATGGCGCAGAATGAAAACAATGTTACGTATAACATCGGTGATTTACGAATTAGGACGATACAAATACGCCGATTACCGAGAAAAAGAATCACTACAATCATTATTACTTTTACACTATTCTATAGAGGGTATATGAAAAATTAACAACTGACACTACGCAAAAGTTACAATTTATGTATACTCAATTTCATAAATATTCAATATTAAAATTATTTTCATCAAAATACACGAATCTTAGTGACTAATCGTGAAATGCTGTTCAGATGGCTGAAGTTTTCGAATACGCCTCGCTGATTGGCTGTCGACTAAAACACGTGACCAGATTTGATTTGAGTGAAGCGTGCGATATAATTAATCGGATCATTATCGTTGCAACAAAATTAGAGAACACAAACACGATGAACCAAAACAAATTAAATTATAGATTTTTAAACAACGAGATATTGAAAATAATCAAAGAAGTCAGAGAATTTATATCTGCAACTCCAATTATTAAAAATGTGCTAGATTTTGGCTTCACACAAACCTGCAATCACAATATGGGATATAATAGCGTAATCAGGTGGTGGTTTGAATTAGTGGATATTACTAATAATAGTCACATCCTCTCAAACTCAGAGAATGTTCAAAAGAACTTTTTTCATACTGAACTGAGAAACAACTTTCATCAGACCACCGCTTTACTGACGCTAATTTTTGAGCTGTCATTTATCAAATACTTAAACGAAAACTAAAATTACAAGTAATATTAATTACAAAATCATTTAGTTTAAGAGGTAATACAATGTGTGAAGCGGTTTGCCCTACAGACAGAGACCTGTATAGTTTTCCACATAAAAGACGATGTTTTTTCGTCAAAACAAACTCACGCTTGGCTCTGGAAAACCCGGAAAATTCGGCGGAACTCAGTGTCACAGTTTGTTTGCGAGATGAGCTAGAGCACACAAAACGTAAACTTTTCGAATTTATGGAAAAAGTGGGGCTACCGGATAATTATCAGTACCTAACACCTGCCATGCATGACGAGCTACGTTTAATCTGTGCAGCTAACTATACAGGGAAGCTCACCACCAGATCGTTAGAGCTCACAAAAACACTGGATGAGCCCTTCGTAAGATTAATGACACAAAAACTTATCAAGGAGGTCAGATCTAAATTTGAGGGGATTTCAAAGGAGTTGGACTACAACAAAGAAATCGCCCCAGATTCAGACTCAGACTTCGGATAAATATATTTCGTAAACTCGCTGAATTCAGGGCTGTAATTAGTTTCACTTAGTCAAAACGGAAATAATATATATCACTGCCTTCACTTATAAAATAAAAAATGTTCACGGAAATAACGGCTTTCTTAATTTTTAGAGGCAGTTAATGGAAAATCTACGTGCGTTATTAGAGATGGCGGGACCTTTTCCAATACTCAACGTGTCGTTGGATATCCAAAATGATCAGCTCATCGCACTGGAATCAGAGATTACAAGTGAGGCGCTCCGTCAATTTTGTCATGTAAATGCCGAAGATGGTACTTATTCCGACGCGCAAATACAAGAGAGTTTCGAAATACACCCCCTGTGCACTTATTTGGACACTTCGCCAGTCAAAAATTGTCCAAATAACTGCAAATTGTCCAAATAACTGCACAGTGTGTAGGCGTTTTTGCTGGAAAACTTGAAGATTTTGTGTCCAAATAAGTGCACAGTGTGTAGGCGTTTTTACCGGAAAACTTTTGACCAAAAAAGTGTCCAAATAAGCGCACGATCGGGAATTTTGTCCAAATAAGTGCTGTCCAAATAAGTGCACAGGGGGTGTAATCTACGAAAATCTCTGGGCAGATTTCGGTGGTATCGAAAAATTGACACGAAATTTGGTGTCAGGGAACGTGCGATTCGAGTTCTATGCAATCAAAAATCTGTCAAACTGCATCAACAAAATTAGGGCTAATCATATGTTCGCTCTGATGCTCCAGGAAAAACCGCTACTTCGTGAAAGAATGCAAGCGGTCAGAATGGGGTATGTTCGTGTAAAGCGGTTAATCAATGAAACTACGGGCGTTCCCAGAGATCAGCGTTTGTCATACGGAACTTACAAGCAAGCAAGGATTCAATTGGCCGAAAACACAATCACGAATCTCGCAAGAGAGGTACTTGAGGCACTGAGATCAAGTTGGAACTCAACTCTATATACTGAGTTCCAGCTGATCCGAGATAAATATCGCCATATCAGCGCAAATGTCGCAGGTATGGTAAATTTCACCAAATCCCCAAGATCATTGAGAGGACCAACAACAAACTTTGTGGTCAAGGTATGTCATTGGGGATTGGGTGAAATTAAAATCTTCGCTAAAATTGGTGCATTAAAGTACAAGTTCGTGGACGGTCAATGGCGCACCGTTAACCGTTTCATTTGGTCAACAAATCAGAACTTAGATGAAGTTCCACCCAGTTGCGCGCTTTTCTTACGCCCAAGACCCGAAATTAAAATCGGAAGTTTCAAGAAAATCACAACCTACGATCGGGATGAGGATTACACGTGCGAATCAGTGATGCCCTTCTAAAAAACAACAGACATTGACAAATCGAAAACGGATACAGTAATGAAGCTAATGTAAGTATTAATAACCATAACAATTACATTAGCGACTGTCAAACACTAAAATTTATATCGAGAATTTAGGGTGATCAAATAAGCAACACAACAAAATAAACCGTAATAAGGCTTACACATAACATGATCTAAAACACTAAATTTTGTGGCCGACCTTATAGTTGGCAGTCTATACAAATGAGAAAATGAGACTAATTTAATCCTTTAGGTACATCAATATTACAAATTGGATAACTTCAACAGCACGCATAAAAAACATTATCCGCAATGAGAAGTGGAGCACCACGTCACAGATTTCAGAGTATTGTAAATAAGAACCTATCACTTCTCAATTCTTTCACTGCATAAGAAATACACTGCCCAAAGGATAATAAATATTACAATATGGTACAAGAGGTACCATACCAACAAAATCATGTATCTGATTTGAAAAACAGGAGCAATAATAATGAAATGATAAAATGGCTAATATTGGGGCTAATAAATGACCTTGTAGACAATAGTATATTAGTCATATTATCATTAGATAATCATTATAAGGTCACTAAGTATCTAATTTATATATAGATATAGGTGCCTCGCCATATCGGATAACCAACTATTAGACTAAGGTCAATCACCTTTATAATACTAATTATCAAATAGGAAGTTAAAATACACACTAACCTGAATAACGCTCAATTGAGAGAATTCGTATTTTATAATTGAACATAGTCTCTAGAATAACCCCCATCACAAAACTTAGAGTTTTGAATCTGTTCTCCATTCGAAATTATTTCTCAACAAGCGACTTAAAACTAAGTAGAAGTTTTGTAATAAATCACAAGGCTTATTCGAGAAGACCTCGGAATGAGGTCTTCATGTTCACACCCAGCCCACCACAACCCTCATACTAAGTATTATATATAGGTGGTTAGCCTCTTCATATCGGATAACCAACTATTAGACTAAGGTCAATCACCTTTATAATACGAACTTTCAATCAGAATCATAGGTCGACATTTATACCGAGTTAACTCGTCCAGGTTTTTGATGGCTTCTCGAGCCCTACAAATTTTCTACTGGTTTAACCTCATGAAAATCGGCTAAGCGTTTCTAGAATAGAATATTTTTTTTTGCAAATTAAAGATTAGTTTTACAATACCATGCAAATTAAATGTTTAAGTTACTTAAATCAAGTACACAAGTTTTTTTTTCGGGCACCCGATTCAAAATGTTGCAACTTTAACATTTAGTTTGCGTGAACAAAAGCAAATCATACTTTTAATTTGACGGCAAATTAAAGCTGCAAATTACATAAAAAAGATGAACCGTGGGACATTCTGGAAGTAAGGACTGTATTTGATATGTTTAAAAACCTCTCAAAAACTTCATTTAACTGCCATTTAAGGATATCAAAGTTTTTTTACTTAATGTACACACATTAATAAGTTAACATTAAGTTGCGCATACTTGTTTTTGAAAAAATATTCAATTTAAATAAATTGACGCTTATACGACTGAAATTTTATATTCATTTGTCGGGCGACCGCCTAGCGGTTGTCG
>SCLG01000236.1:379479-395045 GCA_004367875.1 Oikopleura albicans
GCAAGGGTACCTAATTTTAGTAATTAAGGTATTTTTGTATAAGAAACAGTGAAGGTCAATAATTTTTCGATTTTCTAGAAAATTGAACTTGACACTTTTGAATATGCAACATGACACATTATAACGAGTTTATCGGAAAGGAGTACAACGCCCAAAATTTTTTGAAAAAGACATGAAGTATAATTTCAATAAAATTTTTCGAACCATTTTTAATATGGATTGTAAACTTACGACGGGGGTTAGTAGTGCTGAAGTTGACGCCCAAATTCATGAAAGAAAACTTTTTCATAAATGGGGGTAAGGTCTGGAATCCATTTCGGAAAATTTGTTCCATTCGATGCCCAAATTGATTACAAAGAGTCAGAAACTTTTCACGACCAACCGATTGATAGAACTCCAAACCCAGAATGCTGCGGAACAAGGCACCGGCGTCCATGGTCACTTTAAATAATCTTAGATAATTTTATTTTTAACAATTTTTTCATAGGTCCTTATTCTTCATAAAAAAAATTTTTTTCTATTAAGTTTTTTGGAACACCAGTTTTTTATTCTAAAATTTGTTAAAAACGTTCTTTAAAATTTTAATCAGTTTTTTGACCCAAAAATATTTTATGATATTCAGGGAAAATGTTAACTTAAAGCTTTAAATTTGAAAAAAACTTTTTTGGGAGCGAACTCATATACCAGACATTTGATAACGCTTATTTTTTTGCAAAAAAATTTTTTGTGTGCTTTTACAAAACTCTTCGATTGATTTAAGTTTACTCACTGGCGGATCCGCGGCGAAAGTCCGTAAACTTGTTGAAATGAAAAGCTCGTACTAGGCGGCGCTCTACATCATATTTGGTTGACCCAGCATAATGAACTCGGTCATCTGTATCATGATTGGTCAAACCAACGGCGGCGTTGAGTAAAATTTGGGGGTAATCTGGGCTCAAAAACATATGATATATGTACGCCTTACCGCATCGTACCAAATTTTCCCAGTGACAAGCTTGAATCTCGAACTCCTTCAATTCTCCAGCATAAAAGAAAATATTGCTGAGGACGGTCAGTTTGCTCTGGTACTAATTTAAAAATCGTTTAAATTATTTTTTTGAAAATATCTAGATTACGTGGTCAGAAATATATTAATTAATAATAATTCTCACCTCGCAATAATGGTCAACTTCATATGTTTCATTCGGTATGAAAGGAATTTGCGCGCGGAGCATTTCGGTCATAAAGGTGATATACCCCTCAGTACGAGCTCCATATTCATTGCAAGGCTCCAAAAATTGAGGGCCAAAAGAGGTGGTTGGGTTTTTGTCGCAGGCTTGGGCGGTATATAAATACCAAGCATAGTGTGGTTTTTGATCGCACAAGCGCCCATTCCACACGCGATCAGGTACAATACCAACCCAAGTAGATAATTCTCGGTTGCTGTATTGACAGCTTTGGACTTTCCACTGAAAATAAAAACGGTCATTAAAATACCGGTCGAGACTTTTTTATAGGATGCTCACTTAGCTGATAGAACATTTTTTAGACCAAAAAAAGAGGGGTCTTTTTTTATTGACTCGAACATGTAAATTTTCAGAAACCTCTTTTCGAGAACGAAAACACCCAATAAAGGGTTAAGGACGGTATTCAAATATAGCCGACTTTTTATAAAGGTGTTAGAATCCTTTTTATTTTAAAACTTCATTTCGTCATTTTTAATGGACTTGGTCATTAATATATTTTCTAATTTATTTCTTATAATTTATAATTCAAATTAAATTTATAAAATTGATTCTTGAAATGACTGGTGCATTAATTATGTTTTCATTTACAGAAACAAAGTGACAGACATTAGGTTCACATTTGAGGGGTTGACACTTAATTGTCAACTTAATAGAATTTGGAAAATTTGTTTCATTTAACCTACCATTTCGTGGGACTGGGTCCAATTGAATAGCCGTTCACGGCGAATCATGAAGATCCGGGCAGCGTCATATAATGCGTTGATCGTGTCCCGGTTATATATATCGCGCTGCTCAAATTCGATACGCTCTTCCTCATTGGCGTCTTTCCGTAACACTATCCCTTCCGCCCCGTTAAATCCCCGATAGAAATAACAGATATGCTGCTCAGTGTCCACAAAATAACGGTTAGCGCGGGCACGTATGTTTACGATGCCGTCACCATTTATAGAACGTTTACTCATTCTGAAAAAGTTGACCTTTTTTCTCAGAATAAACATTAAATTAAATAAAATTTTTTCAGCAAGTTTTAGAACTAAAATTAGGGCTACTCAGATTCATGAAACAAACGGTGCCAATACTCTTGCAAAAAAGTTATCCGGGTACTTTCGTTCAAAGTTCGAAAAAAGGTTACATTGTATAAATTTTGAGAAACAAAAACGAAATTATCATTATAGTGTAATCTTTTCTCGGACTTATCCTAGTAATCCAGTTGGTATTGGTGGGGTAGATGTTAAATTCTTGCCGATCGCTTGGTGCGGTATTTTGGCCGGAATACGCCCATTTCTTCATAGCAATTTCCATCTCGGGGAAAAATTCCAGTCCACTGACTAGAATATAATGTTGAGCTTGACTGTTTTAAACATGATAAACAAAGCTATGTTTTTCGTTTCTTGAACCTATACTGTATAATTAACCTACCTTTAAATGACGCATGGTTATGCCCGTGTGCAACGATATCTCGGACACCTCCAGTATGATTTAGATGAGGAACGATTCCGCCGATTTTTAACTTGTGTACCTCAACAAGTTCTCGGAATAACTGCTCTCGAGTTGCCTCCTTTTCGATAATTTCAAAGGGCAGGAAGGGTATTGTAGTTTCTCCATATTGGGCCTAGAATATTTTATTAGACATAAATAAGAGTTTCGGCAATATAAACAGAAACCTATTACATAAATTAGTTAATATGTCAATGGGCGTTTTTTGAAAAAATTAAGTTGTTATAATATTTAAAAACATTTTAATAAATATTTTTTGGAAAAAATATTTCGTGGGTAATTTTGCTTGAAAATCATATATTCTATGGTGGTATTATGGAACCTTGTTTTGGGTAAAATTCGATAAAAATTCATGCAAATAAATTATTCTGTCAAAATAGTTTTAACCTACCAGGGCCTCAAAATAGTCGCGTTTTTCTTCTGGGCTACGGAGCGCGGATAAACTGGCAACGTGGGGTAAATGTTGAAGTACAGTCTAAATTATATATTTCAGCCATAGTTTTATTTTATGGATTTTTTTACGGGAGTCACTTAAAACTATAGGATTTACCATTTTGCGATCCAATATGGGGACAGTGATAAAGGGCCCAATTAACTCTAGACTGCGGTTATATGAAGGAATCCGGGTCCACCGTGGCTTGAAACTGTTGATTTTGCTTTCATAATTCAAATTGTTACTACGGGTTTTTTTCTTTCAAATTTTATAAAATTTTTCGTATAAAAATTTTTGTATTGGTGAAAAGAACCTTTCCTACAAATGCGATGAAAATTTACGCTGTCACTGCCACTTGAATATAAAGACTTTAGAGTTTATAAAATAATTATTTTACGCTCTTAATGGCTATTATTATACCGTTATGGATTTATAAACTCTCCCTCTAGGCCGATAGCTTGTAAAAAACTTTGGGCTTGTTCCATTTCATGGCCTTCATGAAAGTTAGTAAATAACGGCACACCCCCTAATCGCATATTCCGTGTGTCGATTTTTTGGGTTATATTGATGTAATATAGGTGAAATCGCCCTGTTATTAAGCCGAGTTGAATCATGAAATCCAAAATGCGTTGGGGGCTTTTGAAATGAAAGCAACAATCCCATACTACGAGATATAATAAGCCAAATCGTGAACAAAGCTCCGCATCATGCCCGGCACATAGTAAGAGACTAATATATTAATTTTAGGTCTTATATACTCTATTTAATATGCTTGATATCACGCATATACTGTTTTCTCCTCTAGATAATGTGTACCCTTTTAAAACCATAGTAATGTAGGTGTTAAAAATTTTTCGAGTGTATACGTGAAACCGTTGGATAAAATCTTTCATGGGAAAGTTTAAACTTACCAAGCCTCTATTTTTGTGAACCAAAGCAGATAATTGGACATTTTTAAGACTTCAAATTGTTCACCAAATGACACGGTTTCTTTCTTTATAATGACTTCACACAAGTCCAAACATATACCGTCCAGTATTTCAGAACTCAATTTATCTCGTCGGACTAACTCATCACTGGCCATGCAGTTATTCATTAATCGGGTAGCTAACCCACAATCCGTCAAACTTAATCGTTTTTAATTTTTGATGAAACGTACAAAAACTTTTTTAGCATTTAATTTCGTTGAAATTTTGAAACGTTTTTTGTCTGACTGATTTATAATTAAAACGACCCTTGCTATACAATATTTGCTATCCATTCTAGAAAAAAACACCTTTATGTTTTATCTAAAAATTCTTTCTAGATTTATTCAGACACGTGCAGGAAGGAAAAATGCGTGAACCACACCCTTAAAATCATAACGGGTATGGCCTTTTTGATTGGGCACAGCACGCCAAAAAAGATTTTTTCCGCAGATGCGGCGATATTGGCTACATCGCACTCTTAACAAATTATAACATAAAGGGGTTTCCTGATGTTGCAACAAAATTATTATCATAGCAGGTCGTACAGGGTGCAATAAATAATATTGAATGAAACGGCTCTCCATATTTCGGGGACTGAAAAGCCAGCATATTTCATGAGCCATTTTCTCAAATGGAAGATCTTAAATTACGTTTTTTATAAAAACCTTTAATTGAACCTTAATTATTAATTATGGGATGAGGTAGTATGAGCATTGATCCGTTTTCTTAGAAATTGTATTTATTTAACTTCTATGCCATTTATATTTAAAAAATGGCTCAATGTTTCGATTATCTCGCCCTATATTTAATTCACTTTTTAGTCTATTAATGTTAATTTACCCCTATTGCAATAATAAGTCGCTTATCTTACCCATGTAATTTATATGAAACTCCCCGCCATCAGAATATCGGGAACAATAGGGTATACGACGCCCATCATGGGTGATAATTTGAACTCCTTGGTGACCACAAGTATCCAGGGTTATTCGACAGCCAAAGTTCACTTCCACGATACTTAATTTGATATTACGTATGATGAATTTGTGGAAAGTCCTTTCATGAACTTAATGATACAAATATTTACTTACTTGATTAGGTTGGGGGTGGAACTAATTTCATCATATAAAATTTCGCGACTGGGCTTGTCGGCCAGATTATTTTTGGTGTTAACATACAGGACCTCGATTCGACAGTTATTTCGACGCTGCCACTCTATGAGTCGTTTTATGACTTCATTCACCTCCACACTTCGACTGCCATGATAATCAGAGAAGGCTTGCACAACAGTCATGTTATCCACATGTACTCTTAAACAACGATTGTTAAACTTTGTAAATAAAGTAAAATTTATAGTGTTACATTGGGCTGAGGAAAGGTTTTTTACTTTTTGTCTGGGATACAAATATTGACAATTTTAATTGATTCTAATTAGACTAAAAATTTTAGGAAAATTTCTTAAGAATTTTTTTCGCTAAAAAAGTTTTATGACTCATACCGGATAGAATGTGGCTTTTTGCTCATATCGGCATTTAGGATACACATTTCCAATGCTCTCGCTTCAAACGAATTAATATTCCCACGGCGTATTTCTTCGACACTTAATTGTCGACTGATAACTGCCCCAGTATCGCAATTTATAATTCCAAGGCGATATCCACTGGCATCTAAAAAAACTTTTTATTACGTGGGGCCCTAATACTTATTCAACTACAATTTTTTGGGTTTCTTTCGGTTTAATCTATACCGTATGAAATTAGAATTTTTTGGCCCTGAAAATTGATATAACTTTTCTAAAAAAGAGCTCTTACCGCTCATATATTCCAAAAAGGTCTTTTTTAACCCAGAGGGGTCCTCCAGAATTATGTCACGTTCGTGTATCTTACTAAACGGCCTCTCGGACTCAAGAAAAAGTGGATCATCGCGCCAACGTGTTAACTCGTTTTGTAACTCTTTTGTATTGAATATTTTTGGATCTAACTCGGCCTCGTAGTGAGCTAATAATCGGGACATTTCCCGTATATAGATTTGGGACAAGGGACAGATCATCCCGATGCTGACAGCCATTCCCCGAATTTTTTCGAGCACATGAAACTCAAAACTTTCACATTCGATTATCTCGTTAATTAGTCCACGAAGTTTGTTTTTTCGCTCCAGCGGGAGCCGCACACATAAATTCGGGCAGTCAAACTCAAAACCCAAAAAGCGAAATACGGATTTGGGTTGTTGTAGATTGGCCTTATGGGCACTCAAAAAATGCCCAGTACTTGTACATATTGCGGCAATCAGCCAGCCCATATAATCCTCATGAGGTTCGCAAATTATACAGCGATCGTCTTTTTTAAGTTTTATACTTTTGTTATAAGTTTTCTTTAAAATTTTTCCGAAATACGCGCTAGAAAAAAACTTCATATTGTAATTGACAACTTCTATATATTTTCATTTAAAACTTTTCGATATATAATGCATTGGGGATTAAATATTGCCGAAGAATACTGGTAATAATTACGTTCAGCGACTGATAAACACTTGGTGCCGTGTGCAAACCAAAGGGCATACCCTAATAAAACGAAAAAATTTAACAATTTTTTTGTGAAAATTATACAGTGGGTAACCTGGAAATGATATTTCTCGTCCCCACAGTGAATTCCAACAAGGCTCTGACTAGTACGAGATAAATAGACATGCAAAAATCCAGAGCTGTCGTCGCTGATAATGGCACGACTTTTTTCATGAAGAAAGGGTAAAATACTTTCCACCTGATCTAAATGGCAAGGCACATTTTTGGTAGTGGCAGCCAAAGCTCGAGCATTTAAACACACCCGGGGTTTCCTTAAAAGAACTTTTTTTACAAAAAATTTTTAGAAACAATCATTGCAAAATATTACGAATACAAATATAATATATTCTTTATAAAGTAAAATTTTCTCACATGGGCTCTATTGTACTTTTGAACTGTAATGTGTCGTTTCCTAATGCTGCGGCATGTTGTGGCTCTTGGGTGTGGGAGATAAGAGTGGAACTTTTAACAAATTGAAAATGTTTTTTGATCATTCGACAATTAACATAATTTTTTACTTAAAATTACTCTTCAATTTGTAACATTTCCCTACACATCCATTTTTTAATTTGGTTACAAAAAGGCTCGATATAATCTGCCATATACCCAGAATTTCGAAAATCTTGCACGTCGGGGCGGTGTCCAATTATTTTTGTCGCGCTTGAACAAAAAAAGTTATTTTCTTTTTCAAAAAGAATTTTCGGCTCAAATAATTTGACTCACGTGGTGTCCCATACGGGTCTACTTTTTATTAATTTTCCATCAATTAATTTTCCATGAAAATTCGATCGAGAATCCATGAGTAAGTTATAACCCCCATGTATAATACCATAAACCCGAGCTTTAAAGTTTTCGACACGCTCGCTCAAGTTTTCCGGACTGGTTTGGGGACATTCTGTTTCAAAAATTAGATCAACATTGTTTTCCAATAAAGTGGTATCATCAGAAAGTGCATCTGAAATTTAAAAATAAAATCTTCTAGATTTTTTAAGAAAAATTACTTATTAAAATGAGCCAGATTTCTGGGAAACGAGAAAAATTGCCGGCTTGAAAATCGTCACGATGACGAAGCGGAATGGGAAGGTCAGGTGTTCGAATCTCCCATGAACCGTTATGTTTTTTTCGGTACAAATGTTTTTCCATTAGAGAAAAACTCTCATCTAATAGACGAAAAGCATGTTCCTTTTGTTCGGCGAACGAAAACTTAAGATCAAAATTTAGTGTTAGATAAGTTGAGATTTTCTATATATGAAAATTATTTTAAATACGGTAAGCAATTACCTTCAAAAAATGAGTTCGAACATTTTTTCCATGTCGAACACTACGGTTAGGGTTTATCAAAATGGGCTCTCCAACTAAGTCAGTAATTCGACAACTGCGCCCTAAAGTGGGCACGTCAAAATTAACATGTACTTTGGCTGTTTTTGGATCCACATATGTATCGTATACTAGGCTCTTTGGTGGTTTAAAATATCTTAAATCACGATGCGCATTCCTTTTCATCACTTTGAAAGGGTCCTTAATCCGTGCATCCCCGAAACGACGCTTATTGGGACGCAAAATGGCGTTAATTTCCTCCTGACTAGGACGCTCTAAACCGCTCACGAAAACCATTTCATTATCTTAAAAGGAGACCAACTTATAGGAATGCTTTTAAGACTGTTATGCATTTTTAATACAGTAAAAAATTGGGAAATTCGCCGGAATTATCTTCAGGGTAATTTGACATTACAGTATGAAAACCGCGGATCTCTGGTAGAAACACAATGAAACGAGGTTGACACAATATCTCTGGATTGTAGCTAGCTTTAGGGTAAAACATTTTTTTATAATTTAATATTAACAATTTTTAGTGAAAGTTGTTTCTCGTCGTTTTTGGAAAAATTTTTATTTCTTGCCAAAAAAATTTTTTTTCTTTGACAACTAAAATTAGGTAAAAATACACCGTACTTTTTGGGGACGTAAAAATGACATCGCGATCGCTTTCACAAAAATAATAATTTTATTTGAAAATTTCTTAAAAACAAAAGAAAAAGGTTTTATCCTTTCTGAGAATTAACCCCAACAAACTTCCAACGCAATTCCAATTTAAACTAATGAGCAAATCAAATTCGATCATACTGCGTCGGAAATATACTTGACGCAGTACTCCATTTTCGTTGGGCTGTTCCTAAAGAATTTTCATGTGAACCCTTTTAAATTTCACGTATTTTTCATTTTGTTTTTTAAGAAAGTTTCTTTTACTCACAGAAATATGTCGACTCGAAAATACAAATCGTCGATTGATACGCTGCCAACACCGCCCGCTGAAGTTCCGTAGGGCAAGGCGCAAGTGGGTTAAATTCATTCCTTAAAAAGAAAGAATTTTAAGCCCCATTTTATATAAAACAGATGATTCTTATCAAACTATTTTTTATCGACGCCTACTCCTTTATCGGACTCGTTTTATTGACCATAATTTTAATAAAACCCTTATCTTTGGCCATTTTAAATTCTCGGACACTATTTTAGAATCATAAAAAGTGTGCGATATTGGACAAAGACATCGCTTAATTTGAAAGTTTTTCTTGATAAATAGCACTCTACACTTTCGGGAAAAATTTGCTTTCCAAAAAATTATTTAATAATTACCTGCTCTCGCTTGTGTGAAACTCGGTTCCTCAAAAAGCTCGTTCCACGCGGACGAAAAAATCTCATTGCGCAAATCTAGTCAGAAAAAATTATGAATTTATTTGACAAATTTCTACAATTTACCGCAAATCATATACTGCGACTGATAGTTATATCCGCCCTGCATTGTTGGGTTGGTCGAAATTAATCGTCGATTTGTTTTTCCAATTAATATCTTTCCGATCGACAGAAAGTCTAATTTTGCTATAATACAAAGGGCGCCATTATTTCCTGCGGCTCACCAATATTACATTTTAACAAATTTTTTCAGACTAGCAATTTCACGCGTATACTAAGACGCTTTATTTAATGATTGTTTTTCTTTTTTTGTGCTTCGGAGACGAAGAAATTAATAACTTAAAATCCAAAAAATAGTGTGTTCAGCGCAAAACGTGAAATACAGTGCCTATAAAAGATCGGCCGTTTTTTTAACAAAATACATTAAGCTCAATCATTAAATTAATTTTATTCTGCTCATACATCACAAGGAGATTGGTTTAGGCTTATCGAGCCAAAAAATTTTTTCTTAAAAATTTTTATTTGTATCTTTATGTCTAAACTAATTTAAGCAATGTCGGATTTTGAACAAAATTTAAATGATATGGAAATTCAACAAGCATCGGATTCGTTTTCGCGAAAAGGTTTATTAAATGACCAACCGGTTTTTGGAGACAGTCAGGGCTCATCCATTTTAAATTCATCATGGGAATTATCTGGGATGGAATCCCCACAATCATTGCATCAAAAAGTTCGCCAAAGCTTGAATACGAAACGTCAACAAATTCGTACTCAAACTACTGCACTGGACACCACTAATAAATTACAGCACCAATACAAGACGAAAGCATCTGAAATTAAAACGGTCTTATCGGAGATCGGGGCTAAAATTGTTCAAATTCACACGCTAGAGGGGAAACCGGATTTGTCCAGCGCTGAACGAGCAATTTTGGCGGAAAAAAATGACGTCATTTTGCGACAGGCGGCAATTAAACGGGAACTGAAAGATGCTCAAAAACAGGTTGATGACACGCGGAAACAAGCTGCTAGTGAAGAACAGGACTTGGAGACCCTGAAATTAGACTTTCGTCAATGCGTCAAATTTGCTAAGGACTGCGGGATTGAAAGTGAGGATGAATCCCTTTCGGCCTTGAAAGTTAGTACCCCGTTGAACTCATCTGATGTGACCACTAATTCCTTTTCCATTTCGACCCAATTTTCGAATGGCATGGTAATGCCGGCTTTTGAGTCCAAGGCAGTTAACCAAAAATCGTTAAAAAGGCTCCTACAAGAGCTAGAACAAAGGTTGCAATGGCCTATTACTTTAGAAATGGATAAGGAATTATGCGCCTTATCAGACCTTCAATCGGCCCTAGCAATTGAGTGTCCGGAACTGGACCGGTATACAGCTGAAGTGCGAAAAGTGCGCAATCACTTGGCAGCCAATAGGCTGATGTTAGATCGCTTGACTACCGTACAATTATTGTTGAATCTTTTACCTATTTCGGCCAAAAAAGCGATTCAGGTACTTTATCTCTTTATTTACGGTTAGACAATTTTAAGAAAAACGTTTTTAATGTGAGGTAATATAATTAATAAGCCGCTTTCTGAGATTTTCTTCATGGCGAATTACAGGGTTTTTCTTCTTTCTGTGTTAACCCTCATAGGCTTTTGGGTAAACGGATGACTTATTCTTAATATAAAATTATTTATGCTTTAATGCATTTTAAACACATTCAACTTAGGGATTATCCTTGTCGTTTTTAGATCACGCTAACATCAATGGCCCGCAATCCGGCCTTTAAGAAAGAGCTTTTTAAGCCGGCAAATTTCGAAACACGGAAAAAACTTTTTTTGCTACTTGCGGGCGAGAAAAAAGTGGACTTGACTAGTTCAGCCAACATGAACAAAAATCGCCGGATTGCTTTGGCAGCCGCTGCCATCGGAAAAAAACCAAAACGGGGCCAATTTGGAAAAAAATTCAGTAAAAGTAAGAAGCGAATTTATCCCAAAAAAGACAGTTCGAAACCCGAAAGCACCCGCAAAAAGGCTCTTCGAATGAAACTTTGCTTTTCATGCATGAAGCCAGGACATCAACAAAAAAATTGCCGCTCGGCGGCCTCCTCTGATCAATAAGTCTTATGCCTTTTATATCTGCGAGATTTTGATCGAAATTTAAAATTACTTACTTTTAGCTTCTTAAGTTAAAATCGACAATTCGTATTTTTAGAATGAGTTGCCCGTTCTGTAATTTAGAACACTTAACCGATGAGTTATGTCAGTCGCGGGTCTTAGCGATGTTAACTCGTATTAGTAAGGTAGATTTGACTTTTCGACCCAAGAAAGAACTTAGACAATTAACGATGGATCAGTTTTTGGGGAAAAAGAAGACAGTACGTGATCCCGTGCTTTTAAATGAAGAGCCCATTATCATAGATTCGGATGATGAAACTAAAAAAGTTCAAAATGAACCTAATCGACGTTCGGGCCGGGCTCGAAAATCGAATCCTAAATTTCAAGACAAGGCTACTACATTTTTACATAAATTGGTAGATATATTAAGTTGAAATTAGTAGCCTCTCCGTTGTTAGATTTTGTGTTAAATCCGGGCGTAGGCGCCCCAGAGTTATTGGTGGAGCCCTCAGACCAACAAATCAAGGACCAATGGTCGTGCATCGATAAAACTCTCAACAATCCTGTCTTTAAATCGAAAAATAACACGGCGCTTTCGCTTAAGGAATTTTTATCGGAAAAACTGGGCGAGAAGGATATTAATGATATAGATTCTGAGGGGTTTTTAGTCTGGTTAATTAAATGGGCCAACCCGAGGGGTAAATGCACGTATAAAAACAAGGAAAAAGGCATTTCCCCAAAATCGGCAGTTATTTATTTCAATCTTTTTTGTAGGGTTTTGAAAGAGCATTTTTCTTTTGACCTCCTTAAAAAATATCCTTCGATGGTCCATTTTCCGTCAAAATGGCAAGAGACAATAACTAGAGACAAAATCTATATGCGGAAGCAGGCGGGTTATTTTTCGCGAGACGATGTTACACAGTATTTGATTCTTTTTGAAAAGGTCATACAGGAGGGCTCCTCAATACAGGCTTTCTACGCGCAAGTAGGATTGGTGGTACTTCCAATTGCAATTTTATTTGCTGGATGCCGTTTAGGCGAGTTACTTTCGGCGAAAATCATTCAAGGAACCTTTATACAAAATTTTCCAAATTTATTTATGATTTTCTAAAATTTCATTTTATTAAATAATTTAAATTTTAAATCGAGTTATTGGCTCCTTCAGTAGTACAGTTTGTTACGGTACAGGGCAAGATTGCAGTAGCTATACACTCTGTTGGTTCAAAATCAGATTTGGCGAATCAACGATCTTCTCCGATAGTTTTTGGTGAATTAGACGACAAATTCTTATGCCCGGTGCGACGTTTCTTCAGATGGTTAAAACATTTGGGAGTTTCCATCGATCGTGAGAAGTTAACATCTAAAAAGATATTTTTATTCCCAGCTAATTCTGGTTGTGATGCACCTATGAAAACAGCAAATTTTACAAAAAACATAAGAATTTTGGAGCAAAAATTCTGGCCTGAAAAAGACCCACGTTTTAAGGCCCATGTGGGCCGTTTTACTATAACCACATTGGCCTTATTTGGCACAGATTCCTCGGACCAGAAATTGATTGCTCCAGAATTATTAGAGCACCAAATGCACTGGGTGCGCAATACTGCCACCCTGAGCAATTATTTGGGCCATAACGCCTCCTTAGTCAAAGGAAGTTTTTTCAATAAAATGCTGGAAATTCGTAATTCACATTCAGATGTGAACATTAATGAAACTGCTATTACTGACTTTAACATTGGAAATGTAGATTCTGATATTTTAATGCGTGCCTTTCTCGAACATGACGATAATAAGAATAAAGAACTTTGAAAATGGATACTTTGAATATGGATGTTTAGTACTTAATATGAGAATGAATATCCATTCAAGAGTTACTGTATTATTATTCCACTTAACGCACAAACCTAGAGGGGTCATTTTACTGTCAGAAAACGATTTAGCAAAAAAATTAGGTTGAAAACATTATTTTTGTGATATAAGCGGCTTGATTGTAAGGAAAAAATTCAACAATGGTGATCCGTTGGGAGGCGCGTTGAGTCATATATACAACAAAACACAGAAAAAAAGATCACTCTCTTCTCTCTTTTAGGAAGTTAATCACTATTTTTTATTAAATTATTGCTGATAGTGATCTTTAGGAACCCCACCCGGACCCATTTTCAAACTTTTATAAAGTGCTTTGGAAATTGGTCCACCCGACCCTTGGGTTACAATAACTGGTGTTTGAATATGAGACTCTTTGAGAGCTTCATATACAGACAACAGTTACTGTATTATTATTCCACTTAACGCACAAACCTAGAGGGGTCATTTTACTGTCATAAAATTCATTTTCCTCTCACTCAAATCATAAAATCTATTCGTAAATTGTAAATTCCGAAGTTAGTTTTCCAACAATAAAGTAAAGATAACTGGAAAGAACGTAGGTTTGAATGTATTTGAATTTAAGAAAAACTGTTCGGCCAATATTTTGTATAACGTTTGAAATGCCTAATAATAGGCAAATTTTTAATAGGCAAATTAACATTATATATCTCTGGCGGTTAAAATGCATTTTCAACTGAGTACATTCACATTCTCAGTCCGGACTAGTCCCCTTTGGCCAATGCACGAAAACATTCTCACCAATGTTGTGATATATCATGATAAAAAGGGACAAAAAATATCGCATTACTTGCTGAGACCTCTTTCTTCATTTGCGCTATTATTCATATTAGAATAACCACCTGACGGGTTATCTTGCAACTTTTTTTTAACCAAAACGTAGCGAGGTTTCCAATTATTTTACTAAACGCCCTAACCAGTTATCTTAGTCTATGAGTCATAGGTTATGACTCATAGGCTATGATGATTTATCATTGATAAACACCACCTAGCGGCTCATCTTACCTTAAGTAACACAAACAACGCGGTAAGATAATCAACTTTGGTAAGATAAGTGATTAGGGCGTTTAGTAAAATAATTGGAAACCTCCCTACGTTTTGGTCAAAAAAAAGTTGTAAGATGACCCGTCAGGTGGTTATTCTAATATAAATAATAAAGCAAATTACTCATAGGTTACTAATTTGATAAAATAAAAAAGATGCGCGTTAGAGAGCATTTCGGAGTCAAGAAATGGCGACACGCTGAGTAGTACCAACCTTTTCCCCTTTTCTTGTTTCTTTGCCCGGAAACTAGGGCATTGATGTGCTTGGTTTGCTCTGTATTGATTACATGAAATCGACCATCGCTGTAATAAAATGTATCCAAGAATGCGTTTTCAAATGTTGGATCTGTCCATGAACTAAACCACGGTTGTAAAAACTAACATTTTGTTTGTGAATTTCGCTCCACCGGAAAGTTTTATATGTCTTTTGGTCGAAATTGCATGAAAATTTGTGAAAAATCCAATGTAAGACAGCATTTTTGTTTGCTCGGGATAGGACTGGATGGTTTGAGATAGCAAATACCTTCAGTTTCGCTGATAAATATAAGACCATTTGACGGATCAGCACTTTTTTATGCAAAAATTTAAAAGTTGTCAAAATTGACATAATTCAAATTTAGTAAGACTTAAAATATTCAAATAAAGGGACGCATTTTTTCGAAAAAAAAAATCGAAAACTTCATATTAGTGCCTTATAACTTATATTACATACCTTCATTGAGAATCTAGATGACTTGTAAAAAAGTTATCAACCACGCTATATTAAATCAACAGTGTTGTTAGTGACATGTAATTCATACGGCGCGCGGCGGTCTGTAACTGCATAGGCTATAAATTATAGCCTATAATGGACAAAAGTGCATGGTCAAAATTAGACGTCCCTTAATGCGAAACACCCTGTACTACTTTTCCGCGACATGTCACGCCCGGTCTTACAGCCCGCTTACTGTCAAATTGACAATTAACTCCATTAGGGACGCTATTTCCGGAAATTTCCGAGAATCAAAACTTTTGATTCAAAACCATTCCTAATCGGATCCGATCGGAGGAAGAATTGTAACGTACAAATTTTGCTCTTTCTTATTTTAAAACCGTGCTCTAAAACCGTGACGCCAAAATTCGTCAAATAAGTCGGCTCCCTCGGAAAATTTGCGAAAATCC
>SCLG01000237.1:0-12128 GCA_004367875.1 Oikopleura albicans
TTGAAACTTCGTTACTTTAACCTGTAATGTTTATGAGCACATTTTTTTAATCACAAAATATCAGTACTAGTAGAATCGACTTGAGTCCAAATTATTATATTCTAATACAGTAGCTATGGTAACGAAGTGACACCTTTGTTTCCAATTTTGTTGTAAAAAAACTGTCACTTCGTTTCGTCACTTTTACCCTTTTTTGCACAGAACTCCAAAAAGTGTCACTTCGTTCCGTTACTGTCACTTCGTTACCACACCAACTGTCTAATCTTAAAATCTGAAAAAAAAATTCACAATAATTCTCCATACAAAAAAAACTATTGGCGAATATCCAGGGCCCTGTAGGGTGCAGGGTTACACTTTCAACAGGTAACTCGCCTATAGTGAATTTCATGATAATGTAATAAACTTGGAAATGTCGATTAATTCATAAACTCCTAAAGTTCATCACTTGCGCAGTTATCCTGCTGCAGAAAAAAAATAAGCAATGGACACTCCTAAAGTTCATCACTTGCGCAGTTATCCTGCTGAAGAAAAAAAATAAGCAATGGACAGGTCAAATTTTCAAAAAAAAACTGTTTTGGCCAAAATGTTCGCCTCGAAAAGTTAGCTTTTAATATTTTTGGAAAATCGAGGCCAAGTTCAACGGGTCACGTGATAAATTAGGATAAAGGCATGGTTTTTGACCAAACGAAAAACANCGTCTCGTGACGAGTCACATGACTCTTCCCTATAAATACCACTCGATTGCTGTACATTTTTAATTACTTTTATATTTTAAGACTACTAATAAACTGCTTGTAAATAATAATAGTTTTTGTTGTTTTGTTTCATTGCAGGATATTCATTAATATTAAACAGTATGCACCTCAAAATTACCGGTTTGAGCGGTTCTAGACTGATTCCAAATCTGAAATTGTTTTTCGAGACCAACCAATAATTGTCCGGTAAATCAAAAAAAATTAACATATCAGTCAGAACATTTGTCCAGTAGTAGATATGTTCTTCTTAAAACTCTCAAAAAGTAAAATATAACAAGTGTCCTTATAAGAACTTATAATCAGTAAAAATGTTTTGTAGATTTACTGAGAATACTTGTCTCCTTGCTTCAATCAATGCCCAATTTTATTGAGTTATATTCAAAAAAGCAAATTATAGAATTACCTACTCTATGTTGATTTCCGATAGAAATTGTTTAATGACACGATACCTTTAAGATAATTTCAAAACTGCATAGGACTCTTTTATGCGGACACACGCTCATAATTTGTGTTCAAGGGTTACAGCATTGGGAGAGATGACGAAAATGTCGTCTAATAAATTTGATATCAATTCACATTTATAATCTCTGTCAACACGAGGGGTTAATCTGACGCCCGAAGTCTCTGATATTCGTGAAAAATACCAAAAAACAGGAATCGTAATATAAATCATGATTCCAGATCAATTAATGTATGATTTAATACAATTTGCTGCCTGATTGATTGTATACGCGACCCGGAAAATTTGTAATATTTTTTGTGTTAAAGTATGCCGCAAAATCTGCTATATTCAACGCTTCGGTCGAGTCCCGGTCATCGAAGAGTTCGTAGAGGAACTACGGTAGATATGGAATCTATTGAGGAACGTGCAAGTTTCACTGACGATGGTAAGCATCAAATACTACAGAGTGAGGTAATATAGATGCTAAGCCGTTTTTGGTGACTTATATTCGCTCAGCGCACTTCCGAACCGAAAACGGCTTAGCATCTATATTACCTCACCCTGTAATTAATCAATTACTATTGCTTTTTCTACCGATGTTAAAATCAACCAGAATTTAACAAAAAAACGTGTGCGGACACAGATGGACCGACCGTTTCAAACGGGTTCCTGATAAGACAATACCAGATTACTTCGAAAAATAACCTGAATGTTCTTTATATGATATGATATGAACTTCGTTTGAAAAAAATTGTTTGAAATGAAAGCTTGCGAGACCAAAAAGCATTTCCGTATATGAAATATTAACTTATAATTGAACACATCAAATAATATTAAGGTCAATTAAAATATCATTCGTGAAAAGGGATCATTTATCACTCAGTGAGCCAATATCTGTTAAATAAATTCACAAAATAAGCTTTTATTTTTAAATTATTTGAAGATTTTAGAGATCGGTATTATCTTTGAAACTCTAAGTTTTCATTTTAAATAAAAAAGTTTTGATTTTAATAAAAAAAATCAGTAAAAAATGTGTTCGTTGCACGTAGTCACTAATTTAATATAATTTTCCTAGTTTTAATTTGATTAATTATATTCGAGCTACTATTTTAACCAGTAATAATATACATAGGATGCGCCGTTAACCGGCCACTAAAATTTTTCAAAAACTGGCCGGTTAACGGCTCAATGCATAGTCGTTAAATAATGTTATCTCTGAAAACTTTTTTGGCTCAAAAGAGGCCGGTTAACGGGTGGCCGGTTGAAGGCGCATCCTATGTATGTCAGAACATCGTTTAGTTCGTTTAACTCCCAGGGGAAGTGATATAGACACGCAACTTGTTTTTTTCGTCGATTTAAGGCATATGAAGGCCCCGTAGGGCAAAACGAGTATTGCTGACCCCCCCTAAACTTTTCGAGAAAATTCGATTGACGGTGTTTTTGCGTAGGTTGGAGATTTCAAACAGCTTTCTAGGGGCCCTGGTGGCCCAAATCACTTTCTGAATAGTCAGATCGACATAGCTTGACGAGCTCTACAACTTGGCTTTACCAGTTTTCTTGGATTATTGCGAATTATTGTGAATTTTTTAAGTGCGTGTTTATTTACACGCATTTTCCCCCTACGGGTTCCCAAAAACTCCTTCCCCTGAGAGTTAAAAATAAAAATCGTGTAAATTTTCTTGAATGTACCCTTGAGGGTTTGTTTCCATCCGGGACCCTTTGGAGTTACAAAATGAGTTGGTTAACCACTTGGAGCATTTTGATCAACAGGAACCTTAATGTCCCGTTTTGGTTCTAATTAATAAGATCCTCTGGAGGTTAACGCTGCCCGCCCGGAGACTTTTATAACTAATTTAATTCAATCTCAAGTCTTAATCTGATTCATTACATGTTCAGAGAGTGAACAATAAGAAATCCTGCTGCGTTACAATTTCTGAACAGTTAGAGTTGAATCAGAGACTTTTGATCTTATTGACGCTATTCAAATAGTGTTTACATAACCCCATAGGTCGGAAGATGATCAAAAAGTAAAAGAAAAATAAATATACATATGTATTCAGATTTAGAGAATATGGGCTCACGGAGATTACGATCGCGAAGAAGAGGTATCGACAACGACGATCTCAAAATTGATGACCTGCAGGTATTACCACTAGAGTGCAGTAAATGAATGAAATAAGTGTAAAGATAATTCTGGCCAAACTTTTGTTCTTGATATTTTTTTTTTTGATTATTTTCAAATACACCACCTAACCATCTGGGATAACTTTTTTTCTAAAAAATGTGTTATTTTAAATGCAAATTGTTACTTCAAATGCAATCTGTTATTTCAAATTGCTAGAACCGAATTTTCACCTAATTTTCGCGAAAAAAGTGTTATTTCAAATGGAAAAAGTGTTACTCCAAATGCAATCTGTTATTTCAAATGGGTAGTGCGTAGGCGGAAACGCAGGAAAAGTTTCACCGAATTTTCGCGAAAAAAAATGTTGTTTCAACTGAAAATTGTTATTTCAAATGCAAACTGTTACCTCAAATGGTTAGGGGGTGTAATTTGAAACTCATGAATTACGCTACCTAACCAGTTATCTTAGCACTTTAGCTGACCAAAAAGTGGCAAGATAACCCACTTTCAATAGTGCGCTAGCGAAGATTTTTTAGTTTTTTTTAGTTTTATTATATTGTTGATACCAAAAAAGTTGTTTTTATTTGCTGAACAAACTTAGACTCGTTTTTCATTAAAGTTATTTGTTTGCAGAAAAAGACATAATTAAGTATTAATTATTATTATAAAGAACTTGCGGCGAAGGCACTCTGTTCACAGCGCACAAAGCTCTTTGATGGATTTTCAATACAAATGTCTGATTGCATCGTTGGATGAACCTGGTATACGGAAGGAGTCTTTTACAGAAAAAAAAATTGAAATTGTAATAGATATAACATAGTAATTACTAAATAACTAAACATGACTCCATAGTCAGTCGACATTTAGAATTACTCTGTAAATGTTATATTTCCCAAAAACTGCAGCAAAATGATTTCCGTGCAAAATCAAATTACAATTTGGTCCAAAAAGGTACTTGCAAAAAAAGTATTTGCAAAAAAAAATAATAATAAAAAATAACTATTTTTCGTGGAAGAACTTTACACGATTGATTTGATGGTAGTCACAATAAAAACGTACTATCCAAGTACGTTTTTGAAGAATCTCCAGTTCACCGATTACTGCAATAAAAATAGTTGTTGCGCAAACCCTTTACTTTGCACTCTATGGGAAACGGCTTAAGAATTAGAGACCTTTTATTTGCCTAAACTATAATTTTTTTAATTATCGAATTGCCTCAGAAGCATTTTATACCAATTCTTCAGCTACTACAACTTTGTTGGATTATAGTCATTTTGAGTCACAATACTACAATACTGAAAACCTAGCCGTATATAGAAAGCAATGTTTATTGGAACAAAAATGAATTGGTTTATTCTGGCCGCCTCACTGGAATTATTCTACATGACCATTCCAGTTATGACCAACGATACTTTGAATTATGGTATGTAAAGTACCGCATCCATACCTCGACACAATTGGCTCGCTTTGGTTCGCTCAGCCGCCAAGCGAGCCGAGCCAAGCCAGAAAAATTTTAAGCTTGAGCGAGCCGAGCCGAGCCAAGCCAGAGAATTTTTGAGCTAGAACGAGCCAAGCCGAGCCGAGCCAAAAAAAATTTCTTCGCTCAAAACCCGAGCCGAGCCGAGCCAAAAAATAGCCACTTGTGCCGAGCCCTGACCGCATCAGTACATATTATGTACTGGGGTACAATGCAACCGTCGAGTCCTAGCGAAAAAAAAGAACAAAAGAAAGAAAATATTTTCGGCAAATGTCCAGCTCCCGACTCAACATTCAGTTCCTTATTCTGACATTCGCTGATATTGGTAGTTTTTGCCATATATTGGCTACCAACGATATTGTCGTAATAAGAATAGTATTTTGGATTGAAGCGGGCATTAGGGTGAAAATAACTTTCATATAAATAAGTGATGAATTTATCCAAACCACTTTTTTCATTAATTTCCCGAATCTCAATTTTGAAAAAATGTTCAAACTCACTGTAAATTTCAGGGTTCGTGAAATCAAGATAAATGGCGCCCAAAAACACAAGCCAAAATAGACCAGCTTCTTATCATGAAAAATGCACCCGAAATGGATTTTGTTAAATGTTTGGGAAAATTTCGGGCTAGGTAGACAGAACAAAGCGTAATTTTGCTCTTTGGAATAACGAGTTCACACGCCCGAATAAAGCTCATTTCGGCGTCACTGTGAATATTTGGCGGCGATAGTTCGTATCCCGGAAATTTTTTTTCATATGTTATTTTCACATAATTGAGAATTATCCAAGAATTTCCTCATCTTTAACAAAATATTTCGCAACAACTAAAATTTTTAAAAAATAGAATATAAAAAAGGACAAATTTGTACAACCAAATGGGTCACGAAGAGGTAAGTTGAGGTGGGACAATCCTACAACGGCCGCCTTCAAGTCTTCAAAAACGCGGCCGTTGTGGGATTGGGGATTGGTAATCCTCAATTCGGCGTTTAACCATTAAAAATTGGAAAATAACATATGAAAAAGTGCGTCCCAAATAAGAATAATCAACGCTTATTTGATAAAGTTGGTGGTATTTTGTATTGCGCACAATTCGGAAAGTGAATTGTTATTTTTTGGAGCGAAATCCACTTGGTGTCTCAAACCACTGAAGAAATACGGAGGGCTGTATATTAGATATTATATCTTGCTAATGGGTTGAGACACCGCGTGAAAAAAAAACGAAATTAATATTGTAGAATTTATGGATAATTCAGACAATTCGCACAAATTGAGATAAAATGTTACAAATTTAGAGAAAATTTCCAGATATGTTGCGTAAATATTTTACGCAGTACGTTGCTATATTTAATTTTTCTCTGTTCTGGCTTTCATGTTTTACATATTTTGGATTTTTTGTGAAACAATATACCACACCATGGGAAAATATTTTTTAACATATTATTTATCTTTTGTCATGATATGAAATATAAAACAATATTAATAATTGATAATTTAATCAATAATAACTCCGTCATTTAGGAGAAATACTAGAATACGCCAGCACGTACGTTGATAGCATTTGTAAACATTCCAAGGTGATACCGTTTGTTATCGGTCAAAATGGTTGGTCTGCTTTAAGGTGAGTCAAAAGTGCTCATTCGCCACTGAATAATGAGAATAAAAGTCCAAAAATCGAATAACCAAAAAGAATCCTGAGAAAAAATTCGAAAAAATCACTAAAATGTATTGCTCTCTAGCGCCTTCACCGTTTACGAGACCACATAATCTAATTTAGTACAAAACTTATGATAAAAATTTAAATAAATTTGTGTACCGCGAATATACCACTGAATTTTCGCGAACATATGTATGAACGCCATTGAAAATGTTTTGTTCATAAATTATGATAAATTATTATAAACAAATTATGTATAACGGTTTAACAGTAAAAAAATAATTTAGCTCGTATTTTGAAGAGCGTCTAAAAGAAAACATCACAACTATAGAGGAGGATAAACAAGACGTTAGCCGCATTATCACAAATAAAACTCAAGATTTTCTACGACGGTTCCGTCCACGAGCAAACAAGTATACGGGTTACAAAAATATACATTTCCAAACCGGTTCGGAAGTCAATTCCATTCCCTCTATTAGACCGTTCCTATTTTACCTACGCAAAACCTGACCAAATTGGTAATATTATGCGTCACACGTAGCATATAATATATACTTAAAAGTAAATTCGAAGCGAAGCATCTATTGGCTCGTGTTGTTTTCAACCACTTTTCTATTGGCTAGCCTCTTTTAGCCACCCAAATGATCCAACGCGTAGCTTGGAATATTGGGTACAGTCCTTACTCTCAATACGGACGTACTCATTACGGATGTACTCAATACGGACGATTTTTTACGAAAACGAACGTTTTTTGTGAAAAATGTTGACAAAACAGTCTAAAAATGGACACTTTTTCGAAAATCGAAAATGTACGTATTGGAAGTGAGGACTGTATAACTATAGTCGAAATACGTCTATTATTCATTATTTTATAACCCGCTTAAGATTTTTATTTTCATATGTGTGCTTGCAGTATTGGTATTTCTGAAAATAAGTTTGACAAGGGGCCATCGCAATTTGGTGGACACATTTAAACTGCTGAATAAATTTAGCTGACACTATTATTAACCGCTAAATGTCAGTTATATAAATAAGGCTGTACCGGTATACTCTCCCGTCTTCTAAATCAAAACGGAAAATTGTGTCAATTCATTGAACTTTAGTTACGATGATTGCCAACTAATAAAGTTCACAGTATGGACGTAATAACTTGCAAATCAAAAAATTGGAATTTCATACTTTTCTGGTCTTTGCTTTAGTTGGGTAAACCGCTAGTGCATATTTGTTCAAATGCCCAAAAAGCAAATAAAAAAACACTTCATGCAAAAGTGAAAGGGGGACAAAAATGAAACAGATATCTTGAGGGGGCGCCATGAAAACCGGCGCGCAGGAGTTAAGCGAAAGTTATTGATAACAATTATATTTTTTTTGTTTCTTTATCCTTATACTGCCACATCAGATAATTTTGGACCTTTAATACACAGGGTGCGTCGTTATGTTTCACTTTTTTCCGCCCTTGCTATCATGTTTCACATTTTTTTGACATAATATTTTTTCCTAATTCATACCTTTATATGTTTAGCCCTACGCCGTTATGTTACACTTTGTCCCGCTCGGGTCATTATGTTTCACTATTTTTTCCAATTTTTGTTTGTAAAACATAACGGCGCACACTGAGTACTGTATGTAGAAACATTGGTTTAGTTCTATTGTGCTCGTACTTCCTGTATGACTCAAGTCAAACAAATTGCCATATTATTACTTCAGTATTTTTGTAGCGAAATCCACGCGGTGTCCCAATAGTTTTGCAATCTGGTATAGAGATATTTGTATACTATAGTGGATTGGGACACCGCGCGGATATCGCTACAAAAAGACTAAAGGAACAATATAGTAGTCGTTGATAAATTTCCGAATTTAATTCGTACCTGTGCGTGTGCGATAAAAATATATGGATGGATGGTATGTGTAATTTATTGTTGTATATTCACAAAAATGCAGGCTAAACAATTTCGCTGGAAGAAGTAAATTCCATAAATATTGAAACGTACACAATATGGCATTAATAATAGGCCGTAATGTTCAGATTGATATTGTTATGACGAGTAATTTGTCCACGAAGCCAGGAGCCCAATAATGAATTTGCAGAGCGTTATTTATAAGCAAAACTTGTTCTTATAACGAAATGTCAAATTAGTCTTTAAAGATATTAAGAAAATTTTTTTTTGGTACATATTTAATAATACCAAATTATAATACTTATAAATAAAATATGTTGGTACATTTTTATTTGTACTATAATTTTTCGTTTTTCTCGTGTGGACTATAGGCTATAGCTTTCATAGGCTCTGGTACGACCGCGAGTTTTTTTTTCAAATCATGAACAAACTCGCGGTACTGCCGCGAGTTTATCCGTCTCCTAGGGTCATATATCGACTTTTGGTGCCAAGGAATAGCCCTTATAATTTTCATTACTCTGTAAGTTACGAAATTTTGAGCTGAATAATCTAGCGTACATTTTGACAAATCGTTGGAGTCAGTAGACACGGCCACGATGGTTCGATTTTCTAAACTTTTGTTTCTAGACATTCAGAACTAACTTTCAGGCTAATTTAGGTTAGAAAAATCCTAGGCCTTTATAAAAAAAGTACATGAGTTCCTCGAAATTAATTTTTTAACTACTCAAAATTACGAGATTTGATTTTCCGCGTCTTTAAGAAGTCAAGTTATTGATTGGTCATTTTATAAAGAATCGGTACTGGGATATTATTTGTGTGTGTTTTACCACATAAGGTTGCTGTTTTGTGTGGCACCCATTGCGGCCATGCAAGGGCGTGCACGCGGGTTCTTCATACAGAGTGCACGCAAACCACGCTTCTCCGGTGTGCCTAAAATAATGTCATTTTTCCTACCCAGTTTTACGTGCTTAACTCTCACTGATTGTCATTTGCATTGGTGAATATCCAGCACATAATCCCAAACAGGAACTGAATCCACCAGTTTTCAGACAAGCGCGGCAACTATCTGCAAAATAACGTTTTTAAATTACTTACAGTATTTTTACAATTTGAACAACGTCAATTTACTTCGGTCTAAGTTTAATTTATTTATAACTAATTAATACGTATGGTACATGGGATGTTATTTTTGTATCATCAAACCTACGCCATTCGGTTCCCAGAAATTATCTCCCGCCTCCTCAACCAAAAACATAAAATGCATCTATATTGAGATTATGGTACCTACATGATCTCTTACTAATTCGAATGTTAAATTTCAGTAAATAATGAGTACCACCTATGCCATAAATTCCCACTCTAAACTCCCAGGGGAAGTGCGTGTAAATAGACACGCAACTTGTTTTTTTCGTCGATTTAAGGCATATGGCCCATATGATATGGGTATTGGTGACCCCCTTAACTTTTCGAGAAAATTCGATTGACGGTGTTTTTTGCGTAGGTTGCAGATTTCAAACAGCTCTATAGGGGGCCCCGATGGCCCAAATCAATTTCTGAATAGTCAGATCGACGTAGTTTTACGAGCTCTACAACTTGGCTTTATTGCGAATTATTGTGAATTTTTGAAATGCGTGTTTATTTGCACACATTTTCCCCCTACGGGTTCCCAAAAACTCCTCCCCCCTGAGAGTTAAATCAAATTTCAAATGCGCCGATTTTAGAATAAATTTCACAAACAATTACCTGCTGCGTTGACTGCGGCCAAAGCAAGAGCAAAGATTTTGATAATTTTGGCAAACATATTTTTATATAGCTAGTATCTAAAAATTATTAGTTTGTATATGAAAGGTTGACTGTTTTTTGTGAAATATTTGTTAGTTTTATACCTTTTCCGCATTTATAATTTTACTAGTATAGTAAGAGGTCGGAATTGGGCGAATCCAATTATTGATATAACAGTTTCCGGCCTAGTACGAAAACCTTCGAAAAAAAAACATTTTCGAAAACTCGTCTAAAACCATTTTTGAAAACTCATCAAAAGAATATTTTGGAAAATTCGTCAAAAACATTTTTGAAACTTACTCGAACCCCGTTTTCTAACCGTTTTCTAACCGTTTTCACCTTTAAACTTTTCACTGGCAGTTTCGCGATTTTCTGAAATTTTTTTTTTTTTTTTAAATTCCCCGAAAAAAAAATTCTGCTAAAAACCTCTCGAATTATATCTGCTTTTGCCTCGGTCATTTTTTGTTTTCAGGTTCTATTGCACATTAACTCTATGTTTGTGAAAAGCGCCTTATTTTATTCCCAATTTCGATCTCTTACTACACTACTAGTACGGTAACTTATTATCCAAGTTATTAAAAGTCTTACGAGCTGAATTTAACCCAAGCCGCAATAAATCAAATGTTTTAAGTATGAGCCATTGTATAATACTCTCAATAATTAAAAAAGACAAAGTTATTTTTTTTGTAGTTTGCATATATTTATATTTTATACTATTTTNTTCCCAAAACCTTCTTCCCCCTGAGAGTTAAATCAAATTTCAAATGCGCCGATTTTAGAATAAATTTCACAAAAAATTACCTGCTGCGTTGACTGCGGCCAAAGCAAGAGCAAAGATTTTGATAATTTTGGCAAACATATTTTTATATAGCTAGTATCTAAAAATTATTAGTTTGTATATGAAAGGGTGACTGTTTTTTGTTAAATATTTGTTAGTTTTATACCTTTTCCGCATTTATATTTTTACTATAATAGTAAAAGGACGGAATTGGGCGAATCCAATTATTGATATAACAGTTTCCGGCCTAATACGAAAACCTTCGAAAAAAAAACATTTTCGAAAATTCGTCTAAAACCATTTTTGAAAACTCATCAAAAGAATAATTTTGAAAGTTCGTCAAAAACCTTTTTGAAACTTACTCGAAACCCGTTTTCTCCTTTTTTCTCCTTTAAACTTTTCACTGGCAGTTCCGCGAAAAAAATATTTTCTGAATTTTTTTTGTTTTTTGTTTTTTAATTCCCCGAAAAAAAAATTCTGTTAAAAACCTCTCGAATTATATCTGCTTTTGCTTCGGTCATTTTTTTTTTCAGGTTCTATTGCACATTAACTCTATGTTTGTGAGAAGCGCCTTATTTTATTCCCAATTTCGATCACTTACTACACTACTAGTACGGTAACTTATTATCCAAGTTATTAAAAGTCTTACGAGCTGAATTTAACCCAAGCCGCAATAAATCAAATGTTTTAAGTATGAGCCATTGTATAATACTCTCAATAATTAAAAAAGACAAAGTTATTTTTTTTGTAGTTTGCATATATTTATATTTTATACTATTTTGGACCCGTATTCTAATTTAAGTCGGTTCTAACCGAATTGACCTCTGATGTTTGTCATATACTATATTAATTGATTGAATTTTTGATTCTTATTCATTTTAATTACCGCTAAAAAGATACCGTGTGTCGGATAATACTACTTAAGTCACGTAAGCTTTTTTGTATACTAGACGCGTCATTCTGAATAATATACTGTAAAAATTTAAAGGGGTTAAAATTGCGCGACCTAGGGAAAAAGAAAAGTTCTCCATCTTTTTGCTTCGTATACACCCCTTGCGCTATTACTAGCACCTAGCAGTTTTTTCATGAAAAACCGCACAAAAATTCATTGTTGGACCACACAGTATATCCAACAAAAAACATGTGATAGTTTAGGTTGAATCAAATAACCCACGTTCTACAGGTTTAGCCTCATGAAAATCGGCTGAGCGTTTCTAGAA
>SCLG01000237.1:13911-36246 GCA_004367875.1 Oikopleura albicans
TTAAAGGTTTTTAAAACCCGTACTGTCGGTCCTAGATTGTTAATGCAAATAAATATTTTGAGTTAAATTGAGCACAAAGTTAAGCGCAGGATTCTGAATTAAAACTGTAGTGTTTTTTTCACATGTACAGGCTGCCCACCTTCAAAATTTCAGTTTTAAAAATTCGCGCAAGATTCAAAACTATATCGATTATTATATTG
Organism: Oikopleura albicans; assembly: GCA_004367875.1. Taxonomy (NCBI): domain Eukaryota; kingdom Metazoa; phylum Chordata; class Appendicularia; order Copelata; family Oikopleuridae; genus Oikopleura; species Oikopleura albicans. The sequence continues at coordinate 14,112 of SCLG01000237.1, forward strand.
GCCAATGTGTGACGTCAGACAGGATCTTTCCTTTTTTGCTTTAACATTAATAAAGGGCGAGGGGCGCAATTTGACGTCACAAATTGGCCAATATAATAATCGACATAGTTTTAAATCATGCGCGAGTTTTTAAAACTGAAATTTTGAAAGTGGGCAGCTTGTAATGTCTTTTTTTCTTAGAATACATAAAAAATTTAATTAACGGTAATGTGTAATAACAGGGGGTGATCAAAATCATCACTGTTTTTTTTTGGTGATGATTTTGAATTCGGAGACAAAATCATCATCTTTTAGCAATTTTTCAAAATAAACATTTTTAACAAAATCCGAGTAAAGAAGAGTAGCAAGATTTGATGGGAAAATCAACTGAACAAACTTTTTTGTCCGTTCCAAGGACCCAAATGTATCCACCTTCTTTTTTCACTTCTAATTGCATCTCGTAAACTGGAATACGCATAATACTAACTTCAGAGTCTCAATTAATTTTGTGTTGATGTTAGGGCCGGTTGAAATATTTCGGATTTCATTCAACCTTGATCAATCAGATTTTTTCCTATAGGGTGCGGTAATATAGATGCTAGGCCGTTTTAGTTCGCGAGTGCGCTGAGCGAATATAAGTCACCAAAAAAAACGGCTTAGCATCTATATTACTTCACCCTGTAAGTTGCTTTCGAATTTTCGAAAAAAAAATGGCAATAGCGAGAACCGGTAATCCAAGATTACGAATCTTGCGCGGAATGGAATCCTAAAAGTAAATCTGATGCTTCTTAGTTATTCTTATTTACGAGTAAAATTCATAAAAATTTTAGCGGCTTCTCTGGGAGTTGACCGTACACCACCTACCTGCTTAAAGTAACACCAAAAGGAGCCAAAAAACTGTTACTTTACGTGAACACTGTTACTTTAAGCAGCGTTAATTACATTAATTATCACCAAAATGAGCATAAAAACTGTTACCTTAAGCGAAAATTGTTACTTTAAGCAGGTAGGTGGTTATTTTAATTTACTATACGACCATATTTCAATTAGAGACTCACACTATGTTTTTGAAGGTAAATTTTTCGATTTGTATTATTGGCGTGTTGTTTGATGACTCGTGCAGAATTTGTATTTATTACCTTTTCTGTCTGATGTTTGACGGGAGAAAGATATTCCCCGCTTTCCTCAAAGGTTCTGAAACCACGTGCCTTTCGCAGTTCACTGGCGGGTATCCTACACGAATTGTGATGGATATATATGTCCTCGTGGACCCCATATGTAACTTTCAACTGAGAGAATGTTTTTAGTTTTCCTGATAAAATGTTGAAAACTTGAATTGCCCGTTTTTGGAGAGAGGACTGTACATGAACGACCAACAATGGTTTTCAAAGACAAACTGGAATATGGGACATATCATATGTACCGGTTGAGTTTCATGAAAATCGGCCGAGCGTTTCTAGATTGTTTGTAAATTTCTTCGATGAATTAAAGCGACACAAGTAAGATACACCCCGACAAATCAATCGAAGAAATTTACAAACAATCTAGAAACGCTCGGCCGATTTTCATGAAACTCAACCGGTATAACAAAAATGGTATGAGAAACTGGGATTGTTTCTTGTAAACAAAAAATACCCGCTCTACCCCTTAGGTATGTGTTAGGGGAATTCTAAGAAAATAAGTTATATTCCAACATATGCCTGCACCGTCACAATCGGGACAATTCTGAAACTGTTCACCATAACACCAATGACACCTGAAAATAAAATACAATCAATTTGCTTTTGACATACATTTTGTGTCTATAAACTTTGGATTTTTTTTTTCAATTATAATACCTCTGATCTAATGTCCCATTACCATCGCAAAGAATACAACGCGCATTTGTGGAATGATTAATGCCATTAATGCAGTAGTCGCAATGTTGATAACCTAATCAAAGATCAAAAATACAAAAAAACCAACATGTACTATTTTGTCTAAAATTCATAGACCAACAAACTAGACCACCTACTAAATTAAGTTAACAAAAGTGAAGAAAAAAAGATGTTAACTTACTTGTAGATTGTTAACTCCCAGTGGGAAGTGCGTGTAAATAGACACGCAACTTGTTTTTTTCGTCGTTTTAAGGCATATGGAGGCCCCGTAGGGCAAAACGGGTATTGGTGACCCCCCTCAACTTTTCGAGAAAATTCGATTGACGGTGTTATTTTTTGCGTAGGTTTGAGAATTGAAACAGCACTCTAGGGGGCCCTGGTGGCCCAAATTAATTTCTGAATAGTCAGATCGACGTAGTTTGACGAGCTCTACAATTTGGCTTTACCAGTTTTTTTGAATTATTACTAATTAGTATGAATTTTGTAAGTGCGTGTTTATTTACACGCATTTTCCCCCTACGGGTTACCGAAAACTCTTTCCCCCTAAGACTTAACTTATTTGAGTAGTGCGTAGGCGTACCTTGTAGGCGGAAGTGTTGGAAGACATAAAAAAACTTTTAAGTTACTCGAACGTTTTATTTTCAAAGTCGGCAAAAACTTCGTTAACTTACTTCCAGATTGTTAACTAACTTAGGGTTAATTTACTCAGATAGGTATGCTGCATACGGTATGCAACTATTCCCGACTTAATTTGAACTCTTAACCTGATGTCCATTCGGCACAGCCACCACAAGGAACAACTCCAGTTTTGTTACATTTTGTACAGTCCTCAATCTCTTCCGTATGCGGTATTTGAAAATACTGCGTACACTGATTAGCGACTTCAACATAATTTAAACTAAAGTACTTAAAATAAGTAAATTTTAACTTAAAATAAGTAAATTTTAACTTAAAAGCTTGTACGTAATTGCATCACGTGTAGTGAATGAATGGAAAAACTGGGCAGCTTTTAGAAAGCTTAGAGTCCCTGACAGTTAATGTCGTATATTCATAAATTATATCCTTTTTCCACTTAAAGTAGACGTACATCGCCGCTACCTCATTTTTCCACATTTTTCTGAGTTGACAACGGTGGTTTCAATACAGATCAGTGAGCTAAATCATGTTCAGCTAAAATATTCGGCTTATCTGATCGAGTTTATTCCGATCTTAAAATAATGAAATAATGGGATTGTTCACAGAAAAATGAGGTAGCAACATTGACCGTCTACTTCAAGTGGGAAAAGGATATAAACTTAAATAATTATACTTTTATGTAAAAACTGCCTTTGTAAATGGCTCTGGTTTTGGAAGGATCATTTCCCACGGTTTCGGCGATGGTCCGTTTTTCCAGCTATCAATTTCGATACTATTGTCCAAAAATGGCTTTTGCTCAACGGTAACGCTCCTTTCTTCGAACCCAGTCGTAAGTTCATACTATAAATTTTAAATAAAGTGTTAACATGATAAAATAAAAAGTTTGACAATACAGTCACTCACCCAAATAAGAATACTCAAATGCCGTTTTTCAGATAAATTTTGTTTTAGTGTTTTTGAGACATAATTTAATATGAATTTTTTGCAAGTGAAACTTGAAATTTGCGGACCCATAATTTGGCACAGATTGAGGCCCGCTGCCAAATTACTTTTACACCTTTTTTGTGTGCACTTTTTTTATTCATTCATAAACTGAGAATGAACAAATAAAGTTCGAAACGTTTTAAAAATTTCAAGTTTTACTTCATGTGCAATTTGCACTAAATTCTTGGGTAGATTCTAATAAAACTCACCTTGTAGCAATCGAAATATTCAATCGAATTTAACAGTGTTTGCTTTATAATTGATTTACTCAAATATCGTTTTTTCTTGAAATTTAATAGAATTGCATTTCGTGTTTCATTATCTGACTGCTCTTTTAAATCCAGAAAACATTTATTTCCAAATAAAATATTTGGTACCATCCCACTAAAATGTATCAGTCGTTATCATACAGTTCTGAATTAGAAAAGTAAACTCTTGCGGACCGTCTTAATATACAGTTGGTTCCACGAAAAGGGAAAGGACAAAAAAACGAAAAAAAGGCAGAAAAGGGAAAAGGGGCCGGTTACGCGGAAAGGGTATAATTTTGAATTTAGTTAACAATTATTCGAGACGATTGCCAAATATAATAAAAAATTGTTTGTAACAAATTAGACAAAAATCGGTAAATTCATAAAATTTATGCGGTCAAAGTTAATTAATATAAATACACATTTATCCTTACTTCATGTTGTCTCGTGCTCATATCATTTAAAAAAAAACATAAAAAATATAGGATGAACTTATCCTAGGATACAGGTGCATCATGCGTAATTTACATTTATATTTAAGTTTTTAATGACCTACAAAATTAATTGTTAACTAACTTCAAGATCAACCATAACTTATGGTCCATAAGCTATACAATTTTTTCATATTATATGAAAATGTTTTATATTATATGAAAACATTTTATAGCTTATGAACCATAAGTTATGGTTGATCTTGAAGTTAGTTAACAATTAATTTTGTAGGTCAATAAAAACTTAAATATAAATGTAAATTACGCATGATGCACCTGTATCCTTGGATAAGTTCATCCTATATTTTTTCATGTTTGTAAAAAAATTTATTTGCGCTCACATAGCTGCTCTGATATAAACCACATGAACCAGATCTTATCGTTAAAAATTATTTCGTATATTTATTAATTATCGTTAAAAAGTCGCTTCGATCAGCCCGTGACCTTGGACCCTGCGCCTAAGCGGATACTCGCGGGCTGGTCGTAACTTGTTGTCAAGAAAATTCACACGATGAGCGGCAATTTTGGAGTGGTATTATTTTATTACCATTTGGCCCAAATGATTTGGAGTCTTGAAAAAACTGTTGTGAGTAATTTCACCAAAACACGGTTGGACATTTCATGTCTAAAGAGTCTCTGGACTGATTTCGACCTAAAACTTTTGTCCAAAATTAATCGTTTCTAGCTGCCGAACCCGAAGATATTTTTGTTTGAACCAAAAAAGTTTTATATAGCCCCCACGATTCTCTGCCAATAACTTATATATTTATAAGTAGTCTGAGACGCGAAAATATAGACGGGTACGGAAACTACAATCGTTTTTTTTAAATAGGTTGAAATCCGTCCGGACACTCGTAAAACCATTTGGCGGCCACTTTTTAAGGTTCTGAAAATTAAGGGTACAATAACGTTTCTATTTGGATAATAACATTATGTTTATTCAATATTACTGCAGAATAGATATAAATAAACGTAGACAATGAACAGAAAGCAAACGAACGCAACCTGTTTATTGTTGTAAAATTGTTTCAGAAGTATCATGAGTTTAACGGAACCCAGTAAATGTTCTGACAACAATGGTTTACGATAATATTTCATGGAGTAAGTTGCATTATTTTTTTTTTGATTTTTGTGTTAACAGCTCTCAAAATATTTTCGCCATTTTCAATATTTTATATTTTTCCACGTATGCAAACGTGGTGACTGCCGTTTTTTAATCCTGCTTGGACTTAGATAGAATCTTGACAACACATTTGGGGGCATTGATCATAAATCCAATCATCAATACAAAGACCTAACGAAGTCCAAATTGAACATTTTTCCCCATTTGAATCTTGTAAAGCACATGCGTCACATGTGGTCACTGTACATGGTTCGTCCTTAACTAGACCACCTGTAAAAACTTCACGACGCCCAACTCCGCATTGTCGATTACAATCGCCAACAGAATGATCCGTTATTTTAACAGAAATCGTTTCTAATGTAAAACTATCAGAAAGTATTGATTGACTGATGCCCGTCATCAAAAGCGTTTGAGGTGCATTCTTGAATACGAGATTTGAAAAAAATCGACTGGTTACCCATGGGACTGGTCACACACGCATACTCAGCTCCGCTTCGAGGGGCTGCTCTGTCATCGGCTGGTTATACGCGCATACTCAGCCCCGATTCGCGGATTGTTCTATTATGGGACTAGTTATGCGTTCATACTCAGCTCCGCTTCGGGAGGCTGCTCTGTCATTGAAATGGTTAAACTTGATGCGTCTACTCACGAATGACCGATATTCCGTGAAATTTGCACAGTTTTTTTGAAATTATAATGGTTATTAAAAACAATTTCAAATCTCGGCCTGTAAATCTCTGAAAAAAGTTTCTAGAACATCGGGATCCTTTGAGTCCGCCCATGCGATGTTCATCAGGTTGAATCGCAAATTGTCCTTGTAGACAAATTCAAAACCATTATTCGTGTATTTGAGTTGATAAAAGTTTGGTGGGTCCCTTTTTTCATAAACAATGTACTCCGGGTTATTTGTTAACCGATATTCACCGTCAATTATGCTCGTTGCATCAACCATGATTCGACCAGGCAGTGTGCTTCGGAAGCCCGAAAGAGCGCCGCAAATTCGAAAGCAATTCTCGGATTGGGTAGTAAAACGGCTTTACGAAGGTTTTAGTCGAAAATGTATTTGAGATTAGTTTTCAATTTGTTTTTGAAATNAAAACTGCCTTTGTAAATGGCTCTGGTTTTGGAAGGATCATTTCCCACGGTTTCGGCGATGGTCCGTTTTTCCAGCTATCAATTTCGATACTATTGTCAAAAACTGGCCTTTGCTCAACGGTAACGCTCCTTTCTTCAAACCCAGTCGTAAGTTTATACTATAAATTTTAAATAAGTGTTAAAATGGTAAAATTTACAGTTTGATAATACAGTCACTCAACCAAATAAGAGTACCCGATGCCGTTTTTCAGATAAATGTTGTCACTTATTTGGATGAAGGATTGCACTAAATTCTCGGGTAGAAAACTCACCTTGTAGCAATCGAAATATTCAATTGAATTTAACAGTGTTTGCTTTATAAATGATTTACTAAAATAACGTTTTTTCTTGAAATGTAATAGAATTGCATTTCGTGCTTCATTATCTGACCGCTCCTTTGAATCCAGTAAACATTTATTTCCAAATAAAATATTTGGCACCATCCAACAAAAATTTATCAGTCGTTCTCATACACTTCTGAATAAAAAAATAAACTCTTGCGGACCGTCTTAATATATAGTTGGTTCCACGAAAAGGGAAAAAATATAATAAAAAATTGTTTGTAACAAATTAGACAAAAACCGGTAAATTCATCAATCTTATGCGGTCAAAGTTAATTAATATGAATACACATTTATCGTGAGTTACCTGAAGTACCGCACAGTGGAGTCTAAAAACCCCAAAATAATGCAAAACCAATAAACTAAAATGTCGGGCTTTAGTATTTCGGTTTTTCTGAGTTTCGATAAATTTTTTTCTAACATGACTACACATCCTTGCTGCCTTCATCCTTGCTTCATGTTGTCTCGTGCTCATATCAATTTTAAAAACATGAAAAAATATAGGATGAACTTATCCTAGGATACAGGTGCATCATACGTAATTTACTTTTATATTTAAGTAAAGTTATGGACCATAATTTATGGGTAGGGGGTGGACCATGGGCCGCTGAAAAAAATGTGAACTGGGTCCACCCCCTAGTTATGGGCCATAAGTTATGGTTGATCTTGAAGTTAGTTAACAATTAATTTTGTAGTCATTAAAAACTTAAATATAAAAGTAAATTACGTATGATGCACCTGTGTCCTAGGATAATTTCATCCTATATTTTTCATGTTTTTAATGGACCATAAGCTATAAAATGTTTTCATATTATTTGCGCTCACATAGCTGCACTTATAGCTGCTCTGATATAAACCAGATGAACCAGATCTTATGGTTAAAAATTATTTCGTATATTTATCAGTTATCGTTCAAAAGTCGCTTCGATTAGCCCGTGACCTTGGACCCTGCGCCTAAGCGGATACTCGCGGTTTGGTCGTAACTTGTTGTCAAGAAAATTCGCACGATGAGCGGCAATTTTGGAGTGGTATTATTTTATTACCATTTGGCCCAAATGATTTGGAGTCTTCAAAAAAACTGTTGTGAGTAATTTCACCACAACACGGTCGGAAATTTCATGTCTAAAGAGTCTCTGGACTGATTTAGACCTAAAATTTTTGGCCAGAATTAATCGTTTCTAGCTTCCGAACCCGAAGATATTTTTGTTTGAACCAAAAAATATCGACGGGTACGGAAACTATAGTTGTTTTTTTAACAAAAAAATAGGTCGAAATCCGTCCGGACATTCTTAAAACCATTTCGCGACCACTTTTAAAGGCTCGGGAAATTAAGGGTACAATAACGTTTCTATTTGGATAATAACATTCTGTTTATTCAATATTACTGCAGAATAGATATAGATAAACATAGACAATGAACAGAAAGCTAAATAACGCAACCTGTTCATTGTTGTAAAATTGTTTCAGAAGTATCATGAGTATAACGGAACCCAGTAAATGTTCTGACAACAATGGTTTACGATAATATTTCATGGAGTAAGTTGCATTATTTTTTTTTTTGATTTTTGTGTTAACAGCTCTCAAAATATTTTCGCCATTTTCAATATTTTATATTTTTCCACGTATGCGAACGTGGTGACTGCCGTTTTTTAATCCTGCTTGGACTTAAAGAGAATCTTGACAGCACATTTGGGGGCATTGATCATAAATCCAATCATCAATACAAAGACCTAACGAAGTCCAAATTGCACATTTTGCACCATTCGAATCTTGTAAAGCACATGCGCCACATGTGGTGACTGTACATGGTTCGTCTTTAACTAGACCACCTGTAAAAACTTCACGACGCCCAACTCCGCATTGTCGATTACAATCACCAACAGAATGATCCGTTATTTTAACAGAAATCGTTTCTAATGTAAAACTATCAGAAAGTATTGCTTGACTGATGCCCGTCATCAAAAGCGTTTGAGGTGCATTCTTAAATACGAGATTTTCATTTTTCAAATAAAAAATGGACTTGTTATACATAGGACTGGTCACACACGCATACTCAGCTCCGCTTCGAGGGGCTGCTCTGTCATCTGACTGGTTATACGCGCATACTCAGCCCCGATTCGCGGATTGTTCTATTATGGGACTAGTTATGCGTTCATACTCAGCTCCGCTTCGGGAGGCTGCTCTGTCATTGAACTGGTTAAACTTGCTGCGTCTACTAAAAAATCACCGATATTCCGTGAAATTTGCACATTTTTTTGGAAATTACAATGGTTATTATACAAATTCGAATCTCGGCCTGTAAATCTCTAAAAAAAGTTTCTAGAACATTGGGATCCTTTGAGTCCGCCCATGCGATGTTCATCAGGTTGAATCGCAAATTGTCCTTGTAGACAAATTCGAAACCATTATTGGTGTATTTGAGTTGATAAAAGTTCGGTGGGTCCCTTTTTTCATAAACAATGTACTCCGGGTTATTTGTTAACCGATATTCACCGTCAATTATGCTCGTTGCATCAACCATGATTCGACCAGGCAGTGTGCTTCGGAAGCCCGAAAGAGCGCCGCAAATTCGAAAGCAATTCTCGGATTGGGTAGTAAAACGGCTTTACGAAGGTTTTAGTCGAAAATGTATTTGAGATTAGTTTTCAATTTGTTTTTGAAATAACACTTTTTGTGAAGTGTTCCAGGGTTAAACTTACGCACTGCCTTTCTGAAATAACAATTTTCATTCGAAAATAGTAGTTTCGCGACCACATGGTTTGGTCGCGAATTGTTGTTCAAAATTTGGTTTCGCGACCGAAAGACGTTTTGGGGAGGTTTAGCGATCACTATTTTTTGGTGGAAAATACCTTGTCTAAAACATCAAAACCAAACTTTTAACAACTATTCGCGACCAAATGTGTGGTTGCGAAAGTACTCATACACGGGTTTCTTTCGCGACCATTTTACCCTACACGAAAAAAAGTGTTAATTCTAATAGTCAGGTGCTGTATGGTAGTTGCGAATGGATTTTCACTTACAATCAATTTGGTCACAGAGACAACAGCAGTATATATAAAAACCCTGAACTTGAACGGTACCGTGTGCCCACGCCGCATCCGTTTACGTCAACCGTCTGACACGCTCCCCACTCTTCCCAAGATTGAAATGTTCCAGGCCTGAGATTTATCAAAACATTTTCATTTGTTCGGGAGAAGTCATCATTTATTGATGATGTCGAATCGTCATCTCCATAAAAATCAAAGGCAAAGAAACTACTTTCGTTATAATACTCATCATAACCGTTATCATCGTAATCTCCATCAGTATAAGTATCACCATCGTAACTATCATTTTCCGCATAAAAACTGTCATCTCCGTTTTCGCCTATTAGGCCCTTAAAGGGCACTGTAGTAAGACTTCCTTGTCGATCACTTGACAACAGTGCGGTTAGAATTGGATTGAACAAAGTACAATCGCTCGGGGAAACACGTACTTTAAGCGCAATTGATTACATCAAGGCATGTAAAATGGGAGCGTTGGTTATAAGGTCTATGATTTGGACCACTAGAAGGTCTAAAAGGTCTTATGGTCTTTTTTGGGTCAAGGGTACCATTTTTAGTCGCGAAAGAAACCCGTTTATGAGTTCTTTCGCGACCACACATTTGTTCGCGAATCGTTGTTCAAAGTTTGGTTTCGCGAGCGAATGGTCGCGAAATAATGTTTTAGACAAGTTTTCGCGACCATTTTTCCACCTTTAAATAGTGATCGCGAAACCTCACCCAAAAAGTCATTTCGCGACCAAATCTTGAACAACAATTCGCGACCAAACCCCACTCCCTTTTTTGAGAGTGTTACTTAAAGATAAAATGAAAAGCGTTTTTTGGGAAGACGGCTGGCGAATGCCCGACGTCCTAAAAAACGCATGGTATATAAATCGCATTCCTGTATGAGTTCCTGAGATTCTTTGTGCCAGTTGTCCGTTTGCATACTCAAATCGGAGTTCCGCTGGTAAATTGAATTCATAAATAAATTCAACAGTTGGCAATGAATTAGAGTGGTCAGACGGTACACAATACGAAATATCAGCAAAGGCGTTCACATCGGTAGTAATTGTATTACCATTGTAAAAGTCAAAGTGGTTGATATTAATTTCAATTGAAGTGATTTGTTTCGTCAGTGAGTCAACCTGTGTTTAGGGTGATCACAGTTTTAAAAAATCAAACCTCGGATAACTGTTTTTTAATAGCCAAAAATGTGTCTACTCGGCGTTTTACATGAATTTCCGCCGTCTTCTCTAGATGGCGATATTCTAGTTTTGACGCGCGGAAAAACTCGAGTTTGGCTATCTAAAAAATACGAAAGAAAACACGGCGGAAATACCTATAGATGTGTACCGTCTTTCAGACCGATTTTTTTTTTCAAATGTAGCTCTAAATGTGCACATTTTGAGCAAATCTTCTTGAAAATGGTCAGATTCTGGGAACGCTCCGCAATGTCTCTCCGATGTGAATGTGTCTCTAGATGTGCATATTTTCCGTCGTCGAAAATGCACATCTATACAACAGTAAGCCCCTTAGGGAGACCTCTTAGAGAGACCAATCAACGACCGCGAGTCAAAAAAAATTAGGTTTTTACCTGTACAAGTGTAATTTTTGTCAAGAAACGGACCGTGGTCACCCTAACTGTACCCCATCTAGCAGCACAAGTACTTCATTTGTTCCCGAAAGGGAAAGAATCGTTTTGTCATTATCAAAGTCACAATAAACTTCGAGGCCATCATTTATATTAAATGGATAAACCACAAAATGATTTGAGACTCTATTGCAGGCTTTCAGATTTGTTTCCTTAATTTCATGTCTATTAGTATAAAACTGTCAGTTTATGGAATAACGCGTTTTTAACGTCAATTTGCGTCAACGTAGGTTGAATCTTTCTGAAGTTGCACCCTTCGTCAGGATATCCAATAAAATAGCCCGATTTGGTCCGAAATTTTATCCGCATACTGTAATAGCCAATCATTCATTTGTTTTCAACCTACGTTGACACAAATTGAAGTTAAAAACGCGTTATTAGTTCACACCGCAACCTTTGATACTGATTATTTTTACTGCGCTCTTATCTTAACAAGATTGATAAGAAGGTAAATCTTCAACAAACCAAAAAATCAGAGTTTTTTTTTATTTTCAAAAGATTACCCTGTGAGATTACCCCTTAGACCTTATATGGACACAAATTTCAATTTTACCTATTGCTTCAAAGCCTTTCCTATTTCCAATAGAGTCACAGCCAGATGGCCGAAAACATACACTTTGTTCGTTTGTACCCGCCACATCGCAAGTTTTAAAAACGGTTGAACCAGTATCTGACGAGGCAACGGCGTCCACGGCAATACCAGCTGTCGATAGGGTTACAAAACGTAAAATTTTAGTAAAACAAAATGAAATTTATATTGATTGATTTGAAATTAAAAATTTCTAATTTCTAGGTTTTTATTTTGATGATGTTTCCGTTTGGTAACCCTGCTGTCGGCAGTGCGGTTGCGCCGTTTGCGGCAACAGCATCACACGGATCTATGTATAATGATGCACATGATGTATCACTCGGATCAATAACTGTTGACGTTGCCGTCGCTGCCGTTGTCGTCGTTGATGCTGCCGTTGTTGCTGGGGTAGTAGTCGGCGTAGTCATTGGGGTAGTCGTTGCTGTTGTTATTGGGGTAGTTGTTGTTGGGGTGGTTGCTGGAGTAGTTGTTGAAGTAGTTGTTGGCGTAGTTGTTGGCGTAGTTGTTGGAGTAGTAGTTGGCGTAGTCGCGGATGATGTAGCGGCAGTGGTTGTTGTCGGGCACGTCGGCACTGTGACACGTAAATTTTTCACGCTGGACCAGCTTCCATCAAAACATTTAAGGATAGTTATGTCTTCAGGGCACCCGTCATGAATTGAATAACAATATGGTTTCTGCCAATTTTTTCCAACCAGCCACATCTTATTAGCTAGATCATATTTAAGTGTGTCAACTCCATTATCGCTCATATAGTGTTTATCATCTGTAAAAGACGAGTCTAAGAAATTAGGTTCAAAAATAATTACCATATTTAAGTACCCAGTCTTATGTTCGTGTTATTTATTGATAAGATCATTGATTAACTCCTGCGCTCCCGATAATGCCAGATGGCACTTTTTTTAGCTAATTTTACTTTTTATTTAGCTAATAACTCGAAACCGATAAGAATTATTATGGCATAGCAGCAATAGAATCAACGTTGTTTGAAAATGACATAATTAATTTATTGCAGTTTGCGTTGGTTACAAGGAAATTGCTACTATGCCATAATCAACTTATGGCTCCCGATCGGGTTTTTGTATTCGGTTAATATGTTTATCACCCGTTTTTTTGCTAAGATTAATTTTCGATTAACTGGAAACTGGCATCCGGTTNACTTGTGTCACTTATGCAAAATTTTAAACGACGAAAAGAAGAAAGCGAAATGAATATTGAATTTCGACATTCTCAGATCTAGAAATAACAATACTAAATTCCATTATGTTACCAAACCCCCCTAAATTACCAAACTATATTTTTGTTTTCAACTTTTCCGCCTACGCCCTAACCCATTATGTTAACAAAATTCCGTTATGTTACCAGTTTTTTCGGTTTGATTGTGGTAACATAACGGCGCAGGTGGTGTAATTAATTTATTTCAGTTTGCGTTGGTTACAAGGAAATTGCTACTATGCAATAATCAACTTATGGCTCCTAATCGGGTTTTTGTATTCGGTTAATATGTTTATCACCCGCTTTTTTGCTAAGATTAACTGGAAATTGGCATCAGGTTACCGGTTTTAATAAAGTTGTGGATACGAGAACGTGACACTTTTTGACAAGAAGTGGACGAAATACGCACTTTTCCGGGAAAAATCTCGAGAACGTGATACTTTTTGGTAGGTGAAAGTGTCACGTTCTCGTGTCCACGACTGTACTTTTATTCCTTTTACACAAAATTGACCGTGTCTAATAATTCCAATAAATATATACGTATGAGCCAGAGTCTTGGCTGCCAGACCCTCATTTATGTTTAAAACATTGTAAATTACAAACTTATTAGAATAATTAACGGCCTTACCCTTTAGTTTCATGCAGCAGTGCCATATGGCACTGTCGGGAGCGGAACAGAAGATTAAAAACGGGAGCGCGGGTGTTAACGTTAGGACATGCTGAAAACACAAAGTAAAAAAACGGAATTCATCAGTCAAAAAAAACCATTTGGAACCTTTCTAGGGAAAATGTTAACGTTTCTGTATTAGAACTGGTCAAAACAATAGTGTTTGCGCATCCATTCGAGTTTGTCCCACCACAAGAATCATTGTTTGGCACTGCTGTTGTCATTCTAGACGTGGTTGTTGTACTGATTGCTGTTGTACTGATTGTTGTTGTGGGGGCTGTTGTGGTTACTGACGTCAGTTGTGTTGTTGCCGGTTCACCTGAGCAGTCAGAGGTCATTGCACACTCAATGCGCATGTCGGGGCTTGATACCCAACGGCCATTTTTTAGACACTGAAAATTGGACTCATCTTCAACAGAGGATATAAAACACATTTTAACCAATTATATATTACTTAATTCTCAGGAGGAAAGAGTTTTTGGGAACCCGTAGGGGGAAATGTGTGTATATAAACGCGCACTTAAAAAAATCACAATAATTCAAAAAACTGTTAAAGCCAAGTTGGAGAGCTCGTCAAACTACGTCGATCTGACTATTCGGAATTGATTTAGGCCACAAGGGCCCCCTAGAGAGCTGTTTGAAATCTCCAACCTACGCAAAAAAAAAATACCGAAAAACGAAAAATTATACTCGGCGTCTTACATGAATTACCGCAATCTTTTCTCTCGAATTTTCTATATGGCGATATTAGAGTTTTTGACGTGCGGAAAAAAAACTAGAGTATGATCATCTAGAAACTACTAAAGAAAAACCGGCGGAAATTCATGTAAAACGCTGAGTATACATATTGTGAGTTACATCCCGTATATAGATATTGTGAGTTACATCCCGGCCTTCGCTACATTGAGCGGTTCTCATAGCATAGCAATACGACTGCCCTATGTCGAAATTTTTGCCAAACACGAGCATTTTATTTTGGCTATAAGGCATTAAAGTGTACGTATCGCTCGCATACCTTGTGTTGTCAGTTTCGTCAACTTCAACCTCAATAGGATTTGGAAAATCGGCAAAATCACCATCGACAAAAATATTCAATTTTTGGCAACAACCGTTAGGAAGTGTTTTCAGAACATTTTGACAATTTGTGGTTGTCGTGGGATTGGTTGTTGTTGTTGTAGTGGACGATGTTGCCGCAGTTGTTAACGGTGTTGTGGTCGGAGTTGTTGTTGTTGGAGTGGTTGTACTAGTTGTTGGTGTTGTTGTAGCTGGTGTTGGTGTTGGAGTAGTTGTTATTGCTGTCGTAGAAGTAGTTGTGGATGTTGTTGTTGAGGTAGTTGCTGCTGTAGTTGTGGATATCGTTGTGGTTGTGGATATTGTTGTAGTTGTGGATATTGTTGTAGTTGTGGATATTGTTGTAGTTGTGGATATCGTTGTAGTTGTGGATATCGTTGTAGTTGTGGATATCGTTGTAGTTGTGGATATTGTTGTAGTNATTTTTATTCTTCAATTGACACTAATGGTTCTATTGGTACTAAATGGTGCTTTCGATCTAATTCTTGAATTGGTACTGAAGCTTCAATTGGTACGGAAGCTTAAATTGGTACTGAAGCAAAAAAAAATCATTAGTACCAATTTAGGCTTTAATATCAAAAGACCACCAGTACCAAAAGAAGCGCCCCATTTAGGCTGTCCACGGTGCGAGGTCTGGAGTCGCTAACTTTTTTCTACACCCTTCAAACTTAATGAAATGTCGACTTTTACGAAAGTGGCCCGTTAATTACGATTTTTTTTCATTTTTTTTTCTTGATTAGCCTAAAAGGCATCTCCTGTCAAAATTTGGGGTCCTGACGACGACTTTCGTTTTTGACCGTGGACAGCTTACCCCCATTCAATGATAGTAAATTATTTGTGAAACTTGCCCAAAGTTCACTGCCTATTATCGAACCCTGTCCTGTACCAGTATTATTGGGTCAGCAACATTTGTAACGCCGTGGCCGCTGATTATGACCGGCGAATTGCAGTCGGTTATTATTGGTGGCGTTGCAGTCGGGTCCGATAGCTCGTTACATTCAAATGTTAGTGAGCTAGTTGCCCAAGCGGTTCCGGAACGTTCTAATAAATAATACTTCAAATGGGATCCGATATGATTAGAAGTTTCTTGCTTTTTGACACAACGTAAGGGTTTGTCAAGTAACGTTAAACTAACCTAAATTAGATTACTTATTAATTAGCTTTACTTATCATATCGTTAAGCGAACTGATAGTTAATTACGTCTTCTTAAAATCACAAAAAAGTCATAATTATTCAATGGCACACGGCGCGCGGCGCTCAAGGAAACATTAAAACGACTAAAATTCAGCCAAGGGCTAAGGTATGAAGACGCGCGACACACCAATACGTTTCAAGAAAAAAGACAGTACTTAACTTTTCAAATTTAGCCTATTTCTTTTTAGTTTTTGAAAATCTTAGTTAACTTACGGATGTGAGAAAACATTAAAAGTCCTACATAAGCCTTTCCTCAGGTTAAGCTAAAACGCACTTTCCCGAATCCTGGCCTAGGAGTTAAACTGGTCTATGAATCCCGTCCTGTGGATCCGATGGACATCTGATAATGTCGCTATTTGACGTTGCAAAATAAATGGTAGATCCATAATTGTCGACTTCAGATGTCACGAACCACCCTTTATATGTACTGCCTTCATCAACCATAACGTAAAGATACATTTCGTTCAATTTCTCTTTGTAAACCTTGTTTCCGCCATAACCCAGTCGGCTTGTGGGAAAGAAATGGTAGCCACCAAGAGTTAAGGATTTACAATCGTCATGACAGTTTTTGCAGCCTGGTAATTTTTTGGGTGCTGTCATAGAAAGTTCGAAAATTAATGCATTTTAATTCAAATTAGCTTATAAAATTTGTGTATCGTAAACTAAAAATAATTATGCAGTCAGTGGTCTGCAGATATGAGCTCTCTCGATGTGCATGTCTCTCTCGATGTGCGCTCTCTCGATTTGCATGTCTCTCGATGTGTGCTTTCTTACCACAAATGTCCGTGCGTACAATGAGTAATGTCCTTCTCCATGTTCATGTTAAGACATGTCTCTCGATGTTCATGTCTCTCTCGATGTTCATGTCTCTCTCGATGTTCATATCTCTCTCAATGTTCATGTCTCGCTCGATGTGCATCTCTTTGGATGTGGATGTCTCTTTCTATGTGCATATCTGTCTGGATTTATACGTTTTTTTGGAAATCGAAAATGCACATCGAGAGACCCCTGACTGTAAATAATTTAAAAAATAATAACGAAAATATCCAGGAAAAAGTTTGAACTCTAACTGTGATGCCGGATTCTTGTTTAATCCAATCTTCAAATTTTGAAACACGCGCATAAATCCCAAATGATTCGCCACATTTGTATCCCCAGGACACCACCCCCGCAATATACCACTCACAAGAGGCACAGCGTTGACACATAAGTGGTCCACCAGAGTCGCCACCACACGCATCTTTAACTCCATCTTCATAACCTGCACAAATTTGTGTATCCGGCATGAATCGTTCCGGCATATAACTTTCGTAGTTTCTGTAAATTGAGGATCGAAATTGACTATGGTGTAAACCGCTTGGGTTTTTTTATTCAAAATTTCTAATACACCGGATATACTTTTATCTTGTGTACCTTTATCTTGGTCATTTGAACCTATTTTCCATTATCTTGGTTCATTTTGGCGAAAGTTTTCCACCTATGTTTTTTTCCATTATCTTGGTATGAACGGTACATGTACCGTTGTTTTGCGAGTTACGTAATTCCTATTTTTCATTATATTGGCGTGTTAAAATAAAACACACGTATTTCGCAATATTTTCTTGTTATGTAATCCCTATTTTACATTATTTTGGCGTCGCCTACGCAATTCCAACCATACGCCTACACAATGTACCGTTATGTTGGTATTATGACTCATAATTTATGAGCCTATTTTCCATCATCTTGGTTCAATTTAGCCCCAAGCTTTCCCAAGATAAAGGTACATCTGGTGTATTCAAAAAGAGTTTCATTTTTTGATAAATAATTTTTTATTTTTTACATTTTTGTTCTCAAAAAATTTTCAACCCTGCTGTACGCTTCTTGGCACACACTGTTTTCAACAATAGGGAGGCCAACTTCCATGAGTCTTAAAATTGGGGTAGTGCCATGTCGAACACTACCGTATCCCGCTACAAAACAATTCTTTTCGGGCGGCGTTACTTCCCCATGCGGTAAACAGATCGGTATTGGTTTGAATGAGTGGGCAGAATTTAACCAGCTCATTTCACGGACTTTAGTGGCATTTTTAAACATTATTTTCAAGTTTATTCATGAGCTGGACTATAAATATAGTCGATAATGGCTGAAAGATTCTCAAAAACCCCCCACTCCGGCACATATGGTGTAAGGAGAATTTTTCATGAAAATGGGGCTTTTGAACAATTTCTAAAACAAAGGACAATTTGAAGAAAAAAAGTGATGACGCGGCACAAAAAAGTGATGAGCAATCGAAATTTTAAAAAAATGCATTTTCAAGTGAGCACGAGATTCTTCAAAAGCCCCATTTTTATGAAAAATCCTCCTTATACATTATATATCAATTTAAAAATGCGCACTTTGATCAAAGCAACATCAGCTTCCCAGTATTGATGATATTGACTGTCGGGATGAAGTTTAAGCTCAACTGCTTCATATCTTCTAACTGGAGTCCCATCAGAACTACTATACGATCGGCCGTCAGTAACTCCTGCAGTAATTTCCATATTTCTCACGTTAAACTTTTTGACACAGTGATAAGCCGTCAAGATACAGTCGTCCTTTATAAACGTGCCGCCGCAAATTTGCTGGTCCCCATTTCGACTCAAGAGTATATATGCCATCCATGGCCATAGTTTTTCGTTTGAAATAACACCATTTATAATGCGCCCTGATTGAGCTTGGCGATATCCACATGTGGGCGCATCTTCCACTTCGCAGCAGCTTTCGGGCTGTTTATAATAAGATGTACACGATGTTTGACGGTGACTGGGTTGCAATATACACGTATAACTTAACATAAATTATTATATTACACCACCTACATGCTTAAAATAACAGTCAGTTTTTTCGCCTACGCACTACCTGCTTAAAGTTATTACTTCAAGCAGGTAGTGCATAGGCGAAAAAGGGATATTACTTTAAGCAAGTAGGTGGTGTATATACTTGCCAGCCACATATAAATTGCATTATTATAGACACCGCCTGACGGTTTATCCGGCCACTTTCGCCTTACAAAATCGATTGGATAAACCCCTAGGGCGGTGGCGGAATAACTTGAAAATGGGTTTAAAACGTGGCCGGATAAAAGCAGGAGCGGGGAATTGCGCAACACAAATTTTATATCATCGAATGAGAGACCGGCCGGATAAGCGCACGAGCGGGCAATTTGGCCGGATACACCCTGAGGGGGTGTATTATATACACACTTTTTATACTTGTATGTGAGTAATACTTTTTTTATTTTATGTTAGCTATGGTATCAACATACCTGCCAGGCAAATTGATGCAGGTTTGAAAAAATAGACACGGATTGTTTTCTTTACATTCGTCGATATCGTAACAAACGGGACTTTTGACATCAACAAGCTCGTAGCCGCCATCGCAGCTACACTGGGGCTTGCAAATATCGCCCTCACATTTTCGTTCACATTTGTGATGACAGTCCAATTCACGCGCTTCTTTCAACGAGCATTGACTTTCATTTTCACGATTATTTATATAGGCCAAATAAGCGTCTGTCTCACAGTGGCCACATGTTTTGGCGCAGAGGTTTTTATAACTGTCGGAATCATTACAGTTTTTGGCTTGACATAATTCGTCATTTGGCAAATTGTTGAAACATAGCCGATCAAGCAGTTTACTCTGAATAATTGTTTCTTTCATTGAAAATTATAATGGGCTACAGAAGGGTTTGTGTTCAAAGTTGCTAATAAGCTGTTAACTCTTAGGGGTCAGTGTGTGACGATCGTTACACAACGGTCTATTTGCCCTCATATATCATCAAAACGGCTTCAAATCAAAAATTGCTGATAGACGGTTAAAATCAAATTTCATGGAGAAAATTTTGAAACAGAAATCAGAAAAAAAATTTTTTCTCAAAATGTTTTCAAAAATCTTTCTGAGATGACTTTGGAGACATCTGACGATTTTTTATTGGGCTAGATGGATTACTCATGCTAAAGTACCCCGCAAAATTTTTTTGCAAATAATTGTATCCTTTAAAGCGGCCATAAGTTATAACAGGCTTGTGTGATGATCAGTGTCCCCTACGGGTTAACTTAAAAGACTACAAAATTAGAGTTCTAAGAAATGACAATATTACTGTAATTTGTGTAGATATTTCTTGGTAGACTATAAAATAAAGTATAGTTCTCCTACAATTCTAAAAACATAAAAATTCATTAGATGTGCCCACACGCGAGCCAAATAACATGTTAGAGCATATTTTAGATGAGGCCTTCAATTATAAATATTCATCTGCAGTCTCATTATATTTGAGGCCTTTCTAAAAACCGGGATTTGATTTTTTCACATTTTAGTAACTTTTAGTAACAATTTAGCTAAACCAGATTTAAAGTTGATGGGCCTTATTATAAGGCCCTTATAGGTCCCTAGGCTCTTTTGATAAAGGGTGAGGTAATATAGATGCTAAGCCATTTTTGCGCCGCAAGTGCGCTGAGCGAATATAACTCACCAAAAAACCGCTTAGCATCTATATTACCTCACCCTGTACTTTTTACACGTTATATTTTTTACGAAAGTACCACTTTCATAGTGCGTGACGGACTTTTTTATTTGGATTGAATAACACATTTTAACATTGATGATAAATAAAATTATATATTTATGAAAAATGTATAATGTCTTTTCGCCGTGATGAATCTGTTTCCTGTATTTGGCATTTAGTCCTAATTATGCAATTGGGGACACGTAAGCTTTGAGTATGAAAACGCTTGGCTAATCATATCAGTTAAATATGAGTTCAAGAGGCGTTCAATAATTGCGTTAAATATTATACTCGTCTCATAATGAGTCATAATTACGTTTTATAGGGTCCCTAAGAATATCACTCATAATTCGGACGTTCATCCAGAAAGTGTTTCATTATTTGCACCCCCTAACCAGTTATCGTATCAAAATTGGGTAATATTACCACGTTTATGGGCACATGTCACGTTTTTTCTCGTTTTTAGTTTTTACGAAATCGTTCAAAGTTTTACCGTCAATCAATATGTTCAAAATAAGTTCGAAAAATTGTACCGTGCGAGTTTCATGAAAATCGGCTGCGCGTTTCTAGAATAGTCCAGTTTTCCTTTTCATTTTCTCCCCAATTTCTCAGTACGCCATTATGAAACGAAAAAGGTCTATTCTAGAAACTGGCAGCCGATTTTCATGAAACTCGTACGGTAGTAACGTTTTCAAAAAGGACTGAAATTTACAAACTTTTCCATTTCTCGTAATTTATTATAGACACTCTCTACTATTATAAATAATGCGTCATGCTGTTCATGATTCTAGTAGTATTCAATTAATACGGAGTAAAACAAAAATCGTAACATACCTGTGATGAACATAGCAAAAAGAAGAGTTTCCTCATTTATGTTAAATATATGGGTGTTTCCCACTCTTAATTCTTCTGGGTTAAAAAAATGTCTCAACTTTATTTCTGGGTTCACGTCAAGATTACCCCGAAAATAGATGCGGAGAAATTAAGACTGATTCAACGTAAGTGGGTTGAGAAAATGCCGATGGCCGAGATACGACTTTCGTATGTATTAAAAATTATGTCGTCACGATTCATACCAATTTGTCATTTTACATTTTTTTTTACAAGTTTTTAGAGAACCAAATCTGAAGTGACATAATTAAGTAACATAATATGAGCTGCTCTTGAAATTGAATAATCGTTGACAAAATTTGTTATTTTCATAAAGATCAGTGTATATCGTCTAAATTGGAAAACCTTTTGCAAAAATTTTTTGGATCTTTTTTAAAATAAAATTAAAAACTCAAACAGAGTCCTTACTCTAACTACGGATGCACTCAATACGTACGCACTCAATACGGCCGCACTCAATACGGGTGCACTCAATACGGAGGCACTCAATACGGA
>SCLG01000237.1:38601-52056 GCA_004367875.1 Oikopleura albicans
AAAAACGGCTTAGCATCTATATTACCTCACCATGTACATTTTTGCTCAACTTTTTAGTTTTCTGAAAGTTGCCAAATAACTCGACAGTGAATGAAATATAGGCTAACACGATGTGTTGTTTATTGAGAAGTAATATAAGCACATGTTAGCGAAATGTAGCAGTTTTCTGTTCTGTTTATAGTTAGGCTACAGCCGCCGATTAATAGTATTGTCTTTTTGTTTGTACAGAGAGGCTTGGGTGTTAAATATGCAATGAAGAACAGTTCGTATAAAAGAAAGAAAATTGCACCAAATTTAGTTCGTATAAAGTATAAATATGAATAAATCTACAATGTGGGTAGGCTGTCGAAACCAAACTTTGAAAATTATGGAGTGACTTTTTTTGCGTGGGCAGAAAGTTGAGTGAATTGGAAAAACTAAAACTATTGTTATACTTTCGACAGTAGGTCCTAAAGTTGGTATCGAATGGGTGTCTATAAAATTATATCATAGAGGGCAGTGTGTGCCATTTACAAAAACATATTTTCGTTTTCTAGAATACTTTTCTAGAATAGCCTCACCGCATTATTTTTCTAAAATGACATGTTCCAAATTATATAGTTTGATATAACACTCGGACATGATCAAAGCGGGTTAAAAATAGTATCGTGATTGCGCACGCTGATTGGCCCAATGTGATTGCAGGTTTCTTTCCATTGGCTACAGGATTTTCTCCTGAATCAGCCAGCGCACGTGCCCTTTCATCCCGCTTTCATCCCGCTTTCGTCGTATCCGAGTGTTATAATACGTTGAAAATTATTCGTGAAAATCTCCGTCAAGATCATTGTCAACTATTTCAAACCCAAGTTTTCAATAATTTATCCATTCCCGAATGATGAAATTACAAATAAGGCCCTTAATTTCCTTTCCGGGTTTTCATTTTCATTCCCATATGAGTTGAATAGGCAGAATTTTTAGCTAATAATTGATTTGGAGTATACTGGTATCTGGGCAAGTTGGGTTTGTAGCAATAAATATATATAGATATAGTTTTTAAGGCGCTAGTTTTATGAATTTTGCTAATGTAACATCCTAAGAACAGTTCCTGTTGGGTTTAACGTGTGTTATTTATCCTTATCTCCCGGTCCGATTTATAAAATCAGTACATTTTACTATGTAGTATGTAAAAGAGATCAAAAACGAAATTAAACATAAAGCGCGTAGATTTTAAAAGCGAACCGAAAATGACTGGAGGCAATGTTAAAAAACACAAGCTCATTTTCGGTTTCACATTACGACATGTCGCGAGACCTAATTGGCCATAACCATCAGGCCGTAACCAGACCGTAACCATCAGCGCTGTTAACGGCATCACTCGAATCAACCAAAGAGACATTATGCATCTTACGTAGGTTTTCGGTTCGCTTTTAAAGTTTTCGCGCTTTAGCTCTTGCAAGTGCCGTTTGCTCCCTTTTAAATATGAAGGAATGAATTCATTAATCCCAATCGTTTTTTGACGTTTCTAGAATTCAATAATCCAGTTTTCGCAAAGTATCCCAGGCCATCGAAACACATCGGAAATGGTTAGATACGCAGCTGCATGAGAATGATTGGCAATATTCACAAAAATAGTACCTTATTTATTTTTTCTGTTCGCTATAATTTTCGCGATCATGTCAAGAGTCGCCAGTTTGTGACGTCGTGCTTGTCGCGCATTTCAATGGAGCGCTGCAATTGAACATTTAGACTCCAGCTCGACACCACCGATCGAATAAAAACCGTACTCCTGTACACCACCTCCTGCTCCAAAATCGACAACAAATCGAGCCAATCACGCTGCGTCACGTCACAGCTAGAGTAAAAATGGTCGAAAAATGTTTGGAGGTGGCGCGAGGAGAGGATTTTTATCTGTGTCTCGCGATTTAACCACTCCGTCATGCGGTTAATCATTTCTTCCTCGGCCAGCGGTGTCGCAATGTAAACGATTTTTGATTTTGTGGCGCCTTTTTGCTCCAAGTACTTCATCAGTTTGGCGACACCACGCGCCAAAACGGTTGGGTCCTCCCTTGCAGAGTGAATTTGGCCGCACTTTTGTTGCATGAAAGGCGTAACTCCATCCTAAGGTAGATGTGGTTTATTGTCAAATAACAAATAATTAAAGTGGTACAGTTGTTACGCCTGAAAAGCAGTTTTGGGTTGTCCTATGACTCATAGGCTATGAGTTATGCTGGTCCATGGGTCCATGGGGCACCGGGACTCATACTCTCGGAGCATCTATTTGGTGATGCGGTTCTTATATGGCATATATGGCATATTTTTTACTAGAATGGATTCTTTAGACAACTTCATGCTAAAATGCCGGGTAATATCACTTTCGTCAAAAAAAAATTAAGTCACAAATGTCATTTCATCAAAATAAAATGTCCAGATCATTCGTCAAATGAAATGTCGTCACAGAAATCGTCGAAAAAAGTGATCCGTTATAAAATTTTGTCAAAAATTAGACGAAAGTTTTAACAATAATTTCAAAATTTATTTTGTCAAAAACTTTCGTCAAACTTTTTTTCTTTGAGAAACGTTTTATTTAGAAAAGTTTCCGCCAAAAAACGGGTTATTTGTGGTCGCGAAAAATACCCGTTTATGAGTACTTTCGCGACCACACCATTTCGTCGCGAAACCATACTTTGAACAACGATTCGCGACCATGTGATCTCAAAACCATATTTTGATTTGCGACCAAATGGTGTGGTCGCGAAAGTTCTCATAAACAGGTTTTTCTACTGCCCCACTCCAAAAAACGTTTTATCTGAAAAAACAATTCTAAGAAAAACCACGGTGTATTTTAGTGCACCAATTAATTTTTTTCAACACTGTTGGCCTAAGTCTGCGATATATAACATTTATTTTGCGAGCGTTCTATTTCTTTACCGAATTTTGGTCAATTAATGTCCCTCATTAGCATAATTGTTGAAATCGACTTACTTTGCAGTTAACCGAGAGCCAATCGTCCATATCGTAGCGCCAATGAATCCCAACAAAGTCACCCTTTTGTATAACTTCATCAATAAACAACGTGGCAACTTCCTTGATATAAACGGGACGTGGCGTGTGGGCAATGACTTGACTCATCAGGTCCCGCATCCCCTCACTAATTTGCGCTGCTTGAGCCTTCACGATAATCGGATCAAAAACGTAATTTTTGAACGGGAAAAGAAATGCGGCGCAGGCTTCGTCACTTTCACATCGGTTTTAAAATATTTCGAATTCACCACCCAAATTACAGGGTGAGGTAATATAGATGCTCAGCCGTTTTTTGGTGACTTATATTCGCTCAGCGCACTGGCGAAGTAAAAACGGCTTAGCATCTATATTACCTCACAATGTACAATAATGAATTTATCATTTTGTTTACGTTTTTTTCAAGTATTAATTTTTGTGGATATCGTGGTATAATTTTAACTCAAAGGGGGAAAATATATGACCATTAAATTTTCAAAATTGACCGCTTCTCAAATGTGGTCGATTTTTGAAAAAAAAAAAAAATTTTGTGCGATTGACAAACAGCTAGATGACAAACACGTTATTTCCCACATACCTTAGGTTTAAGAATTTTTTTCGTAAATTAAAAAAAAAACTTATTCTAAGTACAGTAGTTAACTCTCAAGGGTCACAAGTGGCATATAATCCGTAGGGGTCATTTTATCCAAATTTGTACTAGACGCCTTTGTGCCCATGTTAGGACGAAAAAAATATCAGTTCCGTTTTATGTTTTATATTTTTCTCATACATTTTAACTAGACCCTTGTTTTCGATTAAGCCCCGTTTAGTAATATTTCAAGTTAATTTAGAGCGTCAAAATTTGGAATAAGTGACCCCTGGGAGTTAAGGATCGTTCACATTTTTAAACTATTCGAAAAGAAAGTAAGTCATTTTTCGTTCTATGAAATACTTTAAAACCAACCTTTTGTAAATTTTTGTTTTCAAATCGACATCATTTTCCGGCAATAATAAACTTCTCTTCTCCGGCAACGAGTCCGACGGAGGTTGTGTGGTAACAGAAACTAATTCACAATTTGCATCTCCCATGGCACTCCGTAGTTTGTCCAAGGTCGCGTGATTTAGCAAATGGATTTTGGCATAATACTAAATTTGTATTATTCTATGAAATATAGTTATACACCCCCTGCTGTTATCTTGTCACCCGTTATCTTGCAGATTTTTTTCGGTCAATTTTCCAGGAATCCCTATCTTTATGTGTTAAGCCCTGCGCTGTTATCTTGCAGATGTCCCCGTTCGCTCCGTTATCTTGCGGGGTTTTTTCATGCGATAGTTGCAAGATAACAGCGCAGGGGGTGTACACCATGTACACCATGTGCGCCTTTATCTTTCAATTTTGTCACCAAGTCCTTTATATAAAAAAATGGTCATTCTTTCAGAAAAACTTTTGAATATTTTGAAAACAGAGAAAAGATTGAGAAGTCTACAAAGTCAAACTAAAAAAAATGAATAAAAAATAACGAAGAAGGATTTCAACGTATTTTAATGACGTTTTTTGACCCTATAACGGCGCAGTGCGTAGGCGAGCTGGTTGGAAAACTTTAAGAGTGGGAAACACCCATTTTTCTAGAAAAAGGTGTGATCAAAAATTACTACTTTTCTCTGAAAGTACGGTAACAATCAATCTTAAACTATGCATGTCGCTACAAAAGTGTTTTTCGGACCATGTTATGAAAAAAATAAAACCATAACTCAACACATATGCCCCCCACAGCGCTCCTTCGTAGATCAGAAATAAATTTTAAAAATGGTCCCACTCCTACACGGTTTAATTAAATAATTTTTCACAAAAACCATTCGAACGAGAACGTCTAACTCTAAAGGGAACATTGGGGCGTTTTATTTCTAAACCGAAATTTTTCTTCAAAATTGCATTTTTTGTCATTTTTTGCCAAAAATGATGATTTTGAGTCGAGAAAAATTCGTTTTAAAAGAATACTGTTCGTTTTCTCAAAAAACGCCCCAATGTTCCGTGATGCCCTATGTATTATATCTCTTAAATCACGCCGAAAAAAAATGAAAAAGGTATAAACTGTAGTAGTGGGACGCTTTAGAGCAAAAAGTCAGTCCCCATTTTTAAGGAAAATTTTTCAATATTCGTCGTTTTTTTATTTGGAAACCGTCGTTTTTAAACCAAACTTTCTATATTCATTTTTTAGACATATAAGATGATAAATAAAGTCCATTTGAATAAAAATGACCCAACAGAAATATTTTGACTTGAGAAATGCCGTCAGGAATATTCCCAAAACCAGCATATATTAATACCCGCTCAAGTTAATTTTTTCTAGATTTTTCGCTCAATATCCGTCTTTTTGAACTTGGAAATACGGCCTATAGATTTCATACGCATATTACTGGATATCAATGTGCATGAAAACGAAAATTAAGATAATGTTATTGGTAGGGTGTTTCCCACTCTTAAGTCCAATTTTGACCCGATAAAGGCGCAGGTGTTGTAATAACCAAATAGAAAAATGAAAAAAAAATTAAAAGAGCAAAAAGTGAGAAAGGCGTAATTTTCGGTAACAAAAACTCACTTTTGGCAAATTTTTCAACATTTACTAAAAATATGTTTTTAGCACCGTCTGAATCGGTCTCTTTTCTTTTGTGGCGAAAGGTTAATCCGCCGAAATTTCCCCCTTTTGAGCATTCTCATTGGCCAGAAATGGATAAATTTTGACGGATTACTCTTTCGCCACATAAGAAAAGACACCGATTCAGACGGTGCCGTTTTTTGTACCGGACATGAAGCCGTTTTTAGTTTTCGCCCCTTCTGAGTTTTCGATTTTTTCTGTGTTCGGCTTAATTGGTTGTGCCAGTATGTACTAAAACTTTCATGAGCAAAAAACGTACTTCAAAGGACGCAAGTCGATCAAACATATTCCCGCTGCAGATTATCTGTCGTGCAAGAAATGCAACGCCGAACCACGCGCCACAACGCTCGCGCAAAGTTTCGATTTTAACAATTGGGATGAGATGGCGCAGAGCGCGTTCGTCAATACGATGAGTCGCTTCCACCAGATCAGCATATGGCGTTGAGTCTAAGAACTTTATTTATAAAATGTATTAAATTTCTGCAACGTTATCGTGCAACTATTTCGTTTTTTTTTAGCCAGTTTACTGGATTTTCCGGTTTTACCGGTATTTATCGGTAATAGGCAATTGGGCAATGAAAAATATCGGTTGTAGACGGTTATAGGGGTATTTTTTGACGACAAATCCGAATCTGATGTCTGTTTTTCGATTTGACCAATTAATGACAAATATTTATCGGTTTTAAAAAATTTGTCAATAACAAATATCGGTTTTAGTTCTATATCGGTTTTTCTAGGCGGTGGTTTTAGGCGTTTTTTTTTCTTGATTGGCCAAAAATGCATCTTCTGTGAAAATTTTGGGTCCTGGCGGCGACTTTCGTATTCGACCGTGGACAGCCTAAGGACAGTGCAACTTGGTAGGCTGGCCAAAGTCCAGGGTCTGGACTCAATATCTCGTGGACGTCACCTTCTAGAATCACGAAACTTTCGGATCATAGGTATTTTGGGGAAAAATCCGATTATTTAGAAGTAATTATTAGACTAGACATTAAATTATTATTTGTTTAACTTTATGTGGTCATATTTTATTAATAAAGTCGTTAATGTTTGGCATTGAGATTTGATGCTATTATAAATTTTATCACGCAACGACATTACCAATGTCAATTTTGTTTTGTTATAGTCAATCTTTTTCTACAGAATTAGTGTGTAAAGTGGCACACACTGGTGCTCAAGTTTACTGTTTACTTTACTGATTATGTTACTGTGAATTTGACTGATAATTAAACTATTAACTTTACTGTTAAGTTTACCATCATTTTTACTGTTAACTTAACTGATAACTTAACTGATAACTTAACTGGTAACTTAACTGGTAACTTAACTGGTAACTTAACTTATAACTTAACTGATAACTTTACTGTTAAATTCACTATTAACTTTACTGTTAACTTTACCTAACCGTTAACTACACTGTTAACTTAACCTTTAACTTTACTGTTAATTTAACCCTTATCTTATTTTACAGTTAATTTCACTGATTATTTTTCTGATAACTTTATTGTTAACTTTACGCTTAACCTAACTGTTAATTTTTATTTCAGTGGGAAAAGATTTAAGGTGGGTTAGTCAAATTTAGTCCAATTATTAGAGTAACGTATTGCTTCGCGAGTCTGTTTTGTCCCGGGATAATAACCTCGGTAAACAAAACCAATTTGGTTTTACACATTTTTGGTTCGGTTTACCGAAAAAGTGTTTTATGGGTAACAATTACAATGGATTATTCCTATATCTTGCTAACATGTTTCGCCGTTAAACTTACTTTCAATTTCGCGCGCTTATTGGACACTTAATTAAATCGCGGCCGATGATTGGCTGCATAAACCTACGGTTCTCGCGTGAGAACATTTGCAAGGTACAGAAATAACCCATGGTACATATTCCTAGCGTTTTGGGCTTTTACTCGCTTTTGGGCTTCCAAACAATTGTTTTTGGCCTTTTTGAGACAAGTTTATTTCGAGTAATGCAATCAGTTAATTTTGTGTTTTTTTTTTACTGATTGTCAGATACTAGTCAAAAAATTTATACAACGTTTTTTACCGAATAATGTAATTATTTTTAACAAGTTATGGGTAGAAACACATTTCATGTTCCATTGCAAATCGTAATTGTATTAGGTATAAACTAATTTCTCTATGTATAGTAATTGAATAATTCATACCTTGTACGTTTGAGTGATGTTTATAAAAAGGTGGCAAAGCGAGTGTCCGATTTAACTTGATCGACAAAATAATCGCTTCTCGAAGTCCATGAATTTGATTATTGGGGCCAAAGAACAAAACGGGAACAAGAAATTTATTCGGATCGGTCTGTATCTTTGGCTTGATCTCTTCTTCCCAATCGTGACCGTCCAAATTCGGACATTCTGGCGCCTTAAAAGGTACGTATTTAGCGATAAACGCTAAGATTTTGCGGCACCGTCTGAATCGGCCTTTTCTGTGGCGAAAGGGAAATCCGCCGATTTTTTTTTTGCACTTCTGAGCAGTTTAATTTGTCAGAAGTGGACCAAATTTCGGCGGATTACCCTTTCGTCTAAAAAGGATAAACAATACCGTTTCACACGGTGCCGATTTAATATCATTTAGAATATCGGTATCTAGAAAATGCGTGAGCAAAGATGGCGGAAATTCATGTAAAACGCCGAGTAGAAAATGCCTGCATTTTATAGTTTTTCTAAGTTTACCAAATTTTTTGGAAAAGACAGACGGGCTGGTCCAATTTCAAAAGTTTGAGAAAAAATTAAAGGTAATTTTGTTTTTCAAAAAAAAAAAAAGATTTTTTAACGAATATGTGACTTTTTAAAGTGACGATTCTGATATACCTTTTGTGATTGGTCAAAAACCATATTTTTAAAGTCAAGGCCACGTTGAAAATCATCATTCTTTCCATCATCATGATCCTCAACTTCTGGAACAATTTCTGGAGCGGTTTCTCGAAATTGATTAAGTGATATTCCGCTTGGTGGCGCAGGATCCAACAGCGGTTTCTCGGGCTCATTTTGAAACGCAGCGGCAACTCTAATATTGAGTTTACAGTTACGAAAAGATGCATTTTTGGTAATTGAGTGATTTAGTGGCCCTTTATTATGAAATAGAACGGTACTGTGAAAATAATAGTGACGTACCTTCCCGTTCCTTGATTTACGGGTACTGCCGGCGGTTCGATTTTCATAACTGGATGATTATTATTCATATCATTAGTATTCGTATTATCATTTACTGGCAGGTTATTGATAACAGGGCGTTGAGGAAGTACTGGCGGTTGCACCGGAACTTGAGGTAATTTTTCTTCGACAGGATATTGCAGTACTTGGGTAGGTTCAAAATGAGAGCGTGATAAACTGGTGAACCAGCCATTACGTTGTTAAATCGTAGGGGAAAATTTGTGCATATATGCACACGACTTGGTTTTTTTCGAAAAAAATTCGATTGGCGGTATTTTTGTGTAATTTGGATATTTAAAACAGCTCTCTAGGGGCCCTGGTGGCCCAAATCAATTTCTCAATAGTCAGATCGACGTAGTTTGACGAGGTGTACAACTCGGTCTTACCAGAATTAATGCGAATTATTGTAAATTTTTAAGTGTGTGCATACATGCACACAATTTCCCCCTACGGGTTATCAAAAAGTCCTTCCCCCTGAGAGTTAAAATAGGGGTTGAGTTTTTGTTCGGAAATAATTTTTTTGAAATATGTTTACTTATCTACACCAAGAAATCAGATTTATTACCGGATATCCGGTATTACAACTAAAAATCCGATATTAGTACCAAAAATCTAATTGTAGGACATGAAATTTGGTACCAAGCTGGCCACATGAAAATTGACTGTTTCGTTTCTAGATTGGATAACCCGTCAAGTGGTGTAGTTAAAGCGTCTTCAATTCTTTATATAGAGGCATACTGATAAAATGGAGACAAAGGGTGCAGCTAAATTTCATGTGGCTGGTTGGGTAGTTTTACCGGAACTCTGATTTTAGTACCACAAATCTGATTACAGTGCCGGAAATTTAAATTTAGTGTTGAAAAATGTGTGTAATTTTGTATGTGCTTCATTAGCGAGGTAACACGCCCTTATTTGGAGCCTACCTTGGTTGTTGAGCTCGACCGGTGGAGCTGGCCTCATCGCACCCGGATACTGCATTGGTTGAAACTGGTTTGCCATATACATTTGCTGACCTTGGTTTGGAAATTGTGCCACATTTTGATTATCTACATTGTACGCTCCTGCTATCTGCATTCGATTTCCTGAAAGTGATTTAGCAAAATTCTTAAAATATTCTAGAATATAAGACTTAAAACTTTTCTTTTTTCTAGAATATAAGACTTTAAACTTTACTTTTTTTTTGATAACAGGGATGCTTCATAAAATAGTGACGACATTATCAATATTGCTTTTATTTTAATGGATGATCTTAACTACGGGTTTTGATTCCAAACAATCATATCCTACCTCAAAGATATTCCTACGCAGACTTTTTAACCAAAAAATAAAGATTACAGTCCCCACCCCAAATAGGTAACACCCAAATAGGTAACAACTTTTTTTTCAAATGTCAATTACCCAAATAGGTAACATTTTTTTTCACAATTCTACAGAGGGGGTTGGTTATAAGGTCACTCATTTATGCTGTTATAAGGTCAAGTCATTTTTTTCTATAGAAATCATGTCTTTTTACACTTTTTTCTATAAAATCATGAGACATGACTCTTGTCTTTTTGAACTTTTTCCCAGCACTAAGGTCTTATTGTGGGGAAAAAATTCAGGTTGGTTATAAGGTCAAGTCAGTTTTTAGACCTTGATCTTATAACCAACCCCCTCTGTATATATACGGTATCGAAGATGAATTAATTCCAATTTTGATGAAAATTTTCCTGTCAAAAGAAAATGAAATAAAAAAAAACACAGTCAGATACACAGTAGAATAAGATTCTGTTATTTTTATATCGAGGAAATTTGTTCATACTTTTTTTAGAAATTGCAACAACAATAAAAAAGATAAATACGACGGCATTTTCCCCGTGTGTCCAAACGAATAAAAAATAATTGTGAAAAAAACAGTGATTGAACTCTCCCAGATGCGTAATAGTTTCTAGAATATAAATGACAAACTTTTGAGGTCTGACACACCGTAGTCACAAAAAATCGTACAGAAATCTAGAATTTCTTTCAATCTTTTTCTACTTCAATATATTGAAGAAAGCAGTAAAATAATCATGCAATCTAAAAAATATGGCAAAATGCAAAGTTGATTGGATCGCCAATAATGAAATGTGTATTTACCTATATGTGCCATATCCGTTGTTTGGTCTTGCTTAGTCGGTGTTGTATTTTTAAAAAACTTGTACAATCCTTCTATAGCTTCACCACTGACAACCAAATTGAGCACGCCAAACAAGGTCATTAGTGGAACGACTAAATTCAGAACCCACCGAATTATGTCTATTTTAGGGTGTTCATATTTCCAATGGTAGGTTTTTAATTCCCAAAATATTCCTATTTTAGAGGTACGTCAACTGGGTGGCCCGTATAACACAATGCATTTAAAAACTAATCTCGTATAGCGCGGGCCACCATGTGGTCGAATTCAAGTACTCATCAATCTGTTCAAACGAAATTGATTTTACGAAATTGCCTTTATGCAAAAGAAATTAACATACTCATTCTATTGTCGCAATTTTGTTTTATTAATTATTTCTTCAACTTATAATTTTTTATCACTAAATATTTATTAGTTGTTTATCCGTTGTGAATATTAGTTGTACTAATTTAGTACATCATACAATTAATTAGCTTATTATAATAAAATTAATTTATTAATCCATTTTTATTAATTTGTTAAAAATTAGTTTAGGTTTGTTCACCCTAATACTAGATAGTCTATCTAAGAAATATATGCAATAAAAACGATATGAAAAAATTGTACCGAAACCATTTTTGATCTTTTTTTTTTTGTTTTTTGAACACCCTAGTCTGGTTCATCCTTTTTGCGTTTGGTGCGTCCTTTACCCATAACCATCGTGTACCGCGACATTTTCGTCAGTTACGCACGTTTTTTTTCTCTTACAAAACCTCGTAATCTAACGGATTATGTAAATGGCTTTCTCAAACAACTTTATGATTTCTGTTTTACATGACACTCACTTTTTTTTATTTCGAGTGGTAAAAAAATATGCGTTAAAAATTTTATAACGAAAAAATTAATATATTGTTTTTCTATTTAAAATCTAAAGCAAGGGAGACCCAAAAAATCAAATTTGCAATTTTTGTCATATAGCAACCCGTAGGCGATTTTGTTAACTCATTACCGAAAGGCATTCAACGTCATGTGTAATTCCCGATGGCGGAAAAAAAATTTGGTACTTATGGTACCAAATTTTTTTTTGAAACTTTTTTTTTTTGGCAATTTACTAAAAATCTTTTCTCAAAGGGTCCTCATTTTGTTTTTGGTCTCGTTTCACTTGATAGTAGTCGATCAAAAATGGGGGGGAAAATAATTACGGAATGATATTTTGGAAACGATATTTTTCTTTCTATGACATCCCGGTATTAGGCGACATTGCTTGAAGGCGCGTCGACAAAATACGAAAACCAGATCTGGAGAAAAAAAGGCCTTATCAAAATGATGGAAACACTTTGGTACTAATTCCACGATAAACAAAACATATAAGAAATAATTGACAGAGAAAAAAAACAAGCAATCGAAAGAGAAAATGGAAAATTGGATGAACAAAAAATGGACGTTAGAGAAAATATGAAGATATTGGTGGGTTTTTAAATACACGAAAAAGGGAGTCGAGCCCGTTAATAAATATAAAATATTAAAATCTATTCAACAGACCTTAAGTTTAACCACTGGCTTCCTCCAATTTTCCCAGGTGATTTTAAAAATCAAATAATCGTTCAAAGTCCGTTGAACAATCTACCGCATTAACCAACGCCCGCAAAATTCAATAACGCTTCCAAGCCCGCCTGAAGCAACTAAGTATGCTAAGGGTTAAAATTAAAATTTGCATTATCTGAGGTATCATTTAATAAAATTTACCGGAATTTTGTCGGAATTTACCCAGAATTTATCGGAATTTACCCAGAATTTACCCAGAATTTACCCAGAATTTACCCAGAATTTACCCAGAATTTACCCAGAATTTACCCAGAATTTATCGGAATTTACCCAGAATTTACCCAGAATTTATCGGAATTTACCCAGAATTTACCCAGAACTTACCCAAAACTTACCGGTATTTTTTTTACCAAGTTCCAAAATGTTGCTTAAATCTCATATTTTTTTGTATTAAAAAATCCACCATTGATATTCTACTTTTACATGATACGAGGCAAGAATGCTTCAGAAGAAAAAGACGGGGGAAAGGGATGCAATGGATGTAACCAAGATTATACCAAAGTTCACATAAATGCTACCAATGGTGATTGGACCGGGTGTCATAAAATGTGTACCTGTAGACAAGTAGCGGATTTATTTTCAGCTTGTAATAATAAAAATTTTAGCGATAATTTTGAAGCCAGAAATATTTCGATAGTTCAAGTATTTCTAACGAGTTTTTATTGCGAAATAGAAATTTTAGAAACCGCAGATAAAATTCATGTTGGTAGGGCCGATTTATTGTGTCAATATAACGGTGCGCCAAATTCATTGCTTGATTTTGACCCACATATTGAGGAACTGAAAAAGTTATTGTAGACGTAAACTATTCCAAAAAATGATTCAGTACCAAAATTTCATTGATAAATAAATGACGATTCTTAAAGTATCATTAGATTAGTAATAATTATAAATTAATTATAAATTAATTATAAATTAAT
>SCLG01000237.1:88879-106983 GCA_004367875.1 Oikopleura albicans
CACGCGGTACTAATGTGGTGACAAAGCAGTCCCATGAAGCGGCGTATAAAACACGCATACTCCAACAAAACCCTTATAAAAAATAACGGTACGTTATTAATATACCGGGCGCATAAGTTATTGAATTACCTTTGTGACTAAAAAAGTTTTCGTTTTAATTGAATTCTGGTTTAATTTTTGTCACCATACTTTATTATATGCGTGTTTTCTCATCGCTTAGCGGGGCTGCTCTGTCGCCACATTGATAACGTGTTTCCAGCCCGCTTTTCAGATCTACTTTGTCAGCACATTTATTACATATATTATAAACACAATGGTATTTTGATTAGTTTTCATGATGTGATATGACTTTCGTCCACTTTTGAAAAAAACGTACTGATGCTACTTGTAATCAGAAGATGATAAAATTGCTCAAAAATGAAGTAATTGCATTATTTTCATAATCTCCCTCGGCCATTATTCAGTTAATGTTTTTCACCAATTGAAACCGTGCCCAGCAACAACAGCAACAACAACAGCAGCACCAACATCAGCAACAGCAACAACAAGACGCAAATGTTGCACAGCTTGAGAATGATAATGTCGAAGAAGATGCTTCTCGGGATGTCCGTAGTATAAACACAATTGAAGAAATTAACACAAAAGAGGTCGCCGCCCAAATCACTGCTGAACTCAAACGTTATTCTATTCCGCAAGCAATTTTTGCTCAACGTGTACTTTGCCGTAGCCAGGTAAAGAAAAGTTTATAATTACGTTAACTCTTAGGAGTCATTGTGTGAAGATCGTCAAACAACGACATATTTGCCCTCATATCTCATGAAAAAGACCTCAAATCAAAAATCGCTTGTAGACGGGTCAAACCAAATTTTATGGAGAACATTTATATAAGATTTTTTCTCAAAATTCTTCCAAAATCTTCCTGAGATGACTTTGGAGACATCTGAATAAGTTTATCTTTTAAAAACGGTCATAACGGTAATCATCACACAGTGTCGGGTTATACGAACAGCTGTGACCCACTAGAGTTAACAGCTACGTATGTAAATATTGAGTATGAATATCGAAAATTGTATAATTTGGTTGAAAATTCCGAAAACAGATCAAAATCTCCGTCAAACTAGAAAAAATAAAGGCAAAAAACTGACCATACAAACTGATATCAAAACTGATAAGAAAACGGGGCATAATTTTACGTTCCATTTTTATTGTCAAATTTTGATATAATTTTATATCAGCTTTTTACTCAATTGAGATGCCATTATTTTAGTTTGTTTTCCCTAGAGACAGATTTTTAAAAAAGAACAAGTGATAAAAGCCAATAGAATAATAAAACAAAATCTAGGGAACTTTATCCGATCTTCTCCGTAATCCGAAGCCTTGGAGCAAATTGAAGTCGGGCCGTGAAACATTCCGACGTATGCAAAATTGGTTACAAGAGCCCGAATTTCAGCGTATGAGCTCGCTTCGATTGGCCGCCTGTCGCCGCAAGGAAGAAGACCGCAATATTAGAAATGCTCATCCAAAAAAACCGCGACTAGTTTTTACCGACCATCAAAGGCGCACTCTTCATCACATATTCAAGGAAAATAAACGACCGTCAAAAGAAGTACAAATCACAATTGCGAATCAGCTTGGATTGGAATTATCCACCGTCTCGAACTTTTTCATGAATGCACGAAGGAGAAGTTTGGATAAATGGCAGGAAGATTTTGATGCCGGACATGGGGTAATATTATTTTATGAGATATACTCAGGGGTCTCTCAATATGCTACTCTGGATGTGCATGATAATGCCCGTGTAACCAGTCCCATGACAGAGCAGCCCCGCGCAGCGGGGTTGAAAATGCGCGTATTACCAGTCCCATGACAAAGCAGTCCCGCGAAGTGGGGCTGATAATGCCCGTGTAACCAGTCCCATGACAGAGGCTGCTTCACGGGGCTGCTCTGTCATGGGACTGGTAATACGCGCATTTTCATCCCCGCTTCGCGAGGCTGCCCTGTCCTTGGACTGGTTATACGCGCATTATCAGGGGATTTCTCGATGTGCATGTCTCTCTCTTTCGGGCTCTAAAATTCACATCGAGAGACCCCTGAATGTAGTAGTTTGTGGGAGCACTCAAAAAGTCTATTGACACATTGCAGACTTTTGCCTTTATTTTATATACGAATAATACAGTCTGTATTTGTAGATAGCTATACACTATAAATTATAAAGTATAATTTAGTGATCAATATAATTTATTAAGGAAAATACCACATTTTCCAATTATATTTTTGATTCAAAAACGTTAGACGCTTACCAGCTGATTTGGAAAATTAGCTGATGATCAGCAAACGTAAGATCTGTCCTCGATTTAGAACTAAACAATAGAATAAACTAAATTATTCATAAAATTGTCTATACAATTTTATTGGTGTGTATGAAAAGTGTTTATATAAAATTATGACGTTCAAATTGCATACGGCAGTAAAATGACATGTACTAGAACCTTTTTGACTACGTTTATATTGATCTAGGCACACATCAAATTGCTTAACCTTAATCGTGTGAACAAATTTTAATTAGCCTCCTGTTTTTATGATTAGAACAATTATTATCCGTCTTCAAACTTTCCAAATCAACTGAACCCAGAAAAAAACTGATAAAAATGGGTTTTATAAGCACTCCCTTATATGGCTAGGGGTGGACCATGTGAAATTGGTCAAAAGTTGACCCATTCAACTTAGACCGGAAAGGGGACCCTTCTAGAGTAAAAAAATGGTCCGAATCTGATGCGGCTAATTAAAAACTGCCACTGACTATGTTCTACAATTTCAGTTTTGTGGTTTCTCTTTATTTATTTTAGGATGTTTTCAAATACCGGAAAACCGGTATTTTAACGATTTTTTCAAAAAAACACCGATAATTTTACGGTAATAGTCGGTCATAGAGTTTTTCACTTAATTAGTCAATTTTAGAAATAACATTTTTCTTCAGTTTGGTACAAAGAATAATTTATTGACTCAATTCATTTGCAAGATATTCCAGATATATGACTACGGTATCGAAAATTATGAATTGCTCTCTAGCGCCTGTATGTGGCGATTGAGACACTTCGCGATAATTAAAAAAAAAATTGTGTGGTCCGAATTATCCGGGAATCGGATTATCAAATTTACAACTTGTTTCGTGCAAGTTCTAATTTTGTTCAGCGGCCCATGGTCCACCCCCTACCCATGGCCCAAAACAGTTATATTTTTGTTCACTTAAATTATCTATTAAAAACGAATTGATTTTTTTTTCGTTTTCATCAAAAAATAAACTTTTGTCCCGACCTTTCAGTTGTTCAAATTACGTTTCCAAAAAACGTGCACAACTAGGCAATCGTGTACAACTAGAAGGTTGGGACTGTAGATCATTTCGCAAAAGGACTGTTTTCTGAAAACTTTACCCACAATTATTCGATTATTTCGGCAAAATGAAATAACCCAATTTTGTCCGAATTAGAAATTCTAACATAGCTAGAAATTCTAACCTTAGAATGGGTCATAGAGGGAATTTTAAACTGGTCTGGAATAACAGTAGCCCACGTTATTAAGGGTGATAAATTTTAACATTATTTTTTTCAGTTTCTTTAGCAAACAACTTCATCCTCCAATTGTCATCGTCTTCCACCGTTGAAAAAAATTTGGTGCTTTGCATTACGCATAAGAAAGAATATGAAAAAAAATGAATTTTTTTAAATTATAAACCACCCAATAATGGCAATGTTCTACACGACCACCTGCAATGACAACGAAAAACTGCAATTTGTGTACCTTAAGATCTATTACTTCACATTATTACTTCAATTTATTCAGCTTCCACTATGTATAAAAAATTAAATTTCAATACAGTTGCACTTGAGTACAATTAGGCCTTGTTTGATTATCAATGTTAACTCCGGGGAACACGAGCGGTTGTATAACCCGTAGGGGTCACATCGTGATCATTTTCATGAAATCTCATAATGGCCACACAATGTGACCCTCAGGAGTCAACTGTGTTTTTCAGGGCAAAATTCTAGACAGTTTGCGGATTTCATAAGGGTTGTAAGTCGTACAAAGTAAAAGGTTGAATTAGTCTTAATCCAGTTTTAAACAGTAAAATAAAACTTTTATAAGTATTAAAACTTAACTCACAGGGGGAAGTGCGTGCAAATAGACACACAATTGATTTTTTCGGCGATTTAAGGGATATGGAGGCCCCATAGGGCAAAACGGATATTGGTGACCCCCCTCAACGTAGTTTGACGAGCTCTACAACTTGGCTTTGCCAGTTTTTTTTTGAATTATTGCGAATTATTGTGAATTTTTCAAGTGCGTGTTTATTTACACGCATTTCCTCCCTACGGGTTCCCAAAAACTCCTTCTCCTGAGAGTTAAGGACCGATCAAATAATAATAATACAGTTCGATACAAATAAAATGAAACCAATACCTTGAAATTTGTAGGATCAGTTACTTATTTTAATTTCAATTGCTGTCAAGTTCAAGGCTCTGTGGGTGGTCTGCTACAGAAATTATTAGTAAACGAGCATTTTTTCATCGGATTATTTCTTAG
The DNA here is from genome assembly GCA_004367875.1 of Oikopleura albicans. Classification (NCBI taxonomy): domain Eukaryota; kingdom Metazoa; phylum Chordata; class Appendicularia; order Copelata; family Oikopleuridae; genus Oikopleura; species Oikopleura albicans. Next base: position 93,461 of record SCLG01000237.1, read on the forward strand.
TAAACTAGAAAAAGATTCAATCCGTCAATAGTCCGGCAATAGCGTGTGCTAAAATTGGCCTTCCCTCAAATTAAAAAAAGCAATAGTGGAAAAAGCCAAAAAATCGAAATTTAAGTCGGGCCGTGAAACATTCCGACGTATGAAAAATTGGTTACAAGAGCCCGAATTTCAGCGTATGAGCTCGTTTCGATTGGCCGCAATATAATAAATGCTCATCCAAAAAACCGCGCCTAGTTTTTGCAACAGTCTTTGCAAACTCTAATAGTCTCTCAATACGGACGCAGTCAATCCTGATGATTTCTTCCAATACGGATGCTTTTTGTTAAAAAACGTCTCCAAAACAGTTCCAAAAACGTTCGTAAAGGAAGTAAGGACTGTACAGTCCTTAAGTCCATAACGGCCGTTTTCGGTTCTGGAAAACAGCCGCCGTTATGGGGTTTCTCCAAAAACGGCCGTTATGGAAGCCTCCTTATGGAATCAAGGACTGTATTGATTTTGAACGTTTTACCAGTACCGACAATAGTCTTTTATATTAGATAATTGGTGACTGAAGTGGGATTTGAACCCACGCCCCCGAACAGCATCATAATTAAAACCAATGATATCTAAGAGCCAACTTACTGTAATTGCACAAAACACTTAACGTCAGTTATTTCAGTTGCCGCTAACTTATAATACATTTTTTGGCTTCAATGAGTAAATTAATAGTAACCATTATCATAAGCTTTATTATAAATGTATAAATAATGATTTGTGAATATATCCGAAATAAAGCGTCAACGCTGTTGTCAAAACCCCAAGTTGTTGAAATAGTTAAGTAACTAACGTTACATAAGGTTACCTAGCGCGTTATGCAACATAGAAAATGTTGTTGGTCAATATGTTTGTAAAACATGTCAGTTGTTTATGCGATAGGGTATTCGTGATAATGAGATTTAAATCTCGATCGCCCAGTGCCGAATCGGTCCATTTTTTTTATTGAAAGCTATGTATTGAAATAGTGAAGAACCGGCATTTTCAAAAGAAAATTTGTTGTAAAAGTTCAATCCCCAAATTCTCGTGCACAAAAATCAGGTAAAAAAGTTCAGGGCCTTAAATTAAGGTAAAAAAAAGTTCAGGGTTTTAATGCTTTTTTATACACCAAGTAACTGATTATCTAAACACTAAAAGTCCTCAAAAAGTACCAAGATAATCGAATTTTGTTGACATAAATGGGTAGGACGTTAACTAAGAGAAGAAAAAATAAGGTATGCCGAGCAAAAAAAAATCGCAAAAAAACTGTCAATACCACTTTGTAGGAAATCAAAAGTTAGCTTTTAAAGTTTTTGTCCGTTTGTGCCCAAGTTCAACGGATGACGTCATAGTTGCAGAAAAGGGTCCCAGATGGCCATTTAAAAAGGGGGCCTCGCGTTACGCCTTAATGAAATTTTTTTAATTTNCTCTTATGGGTGCAAACCTCAACTTCTACCGATTTAACCCGCGTCCTCCATGGACGCAAACGTAAATCAAACGTTAAACAAACGTAAATCAATTCGCCGACCAACTTTGGGAAAACGATTATGAGACGCGTGGGAGTTATTTTTTTTTAATCTGTATCAATAATGGTGATTCCAATGCAACGTACTTACTTTTTGTTTTTTCAATTTTTCTTTTAACGTAATTTTTCAGTAGTTGATAACCAATCTTGCCTTATTGATGGTTGAAAAATGTTCGACACCTATTAGAAAAACAATAATAGTGTCGCTCAGGGGTTAACTTATACGAATTAGTTAGGCTTAAAAATACACACTTAAATGGAGGTACTGCTAGAACTTTTAATTTTTTTTGTGAAAATTTTCGTAACACTCAAAAATCGCAAAACAATTTCTTTTTCTTTATTTATTGACTCATAACTTCCAGAATAAAAATTTAAAAAAATTAAAAAATGGATTCCGGGTAAGTTTGACAATGCGGTTTTAGTGGCTAATACATTTTTTCTATTTCCGGTATTTCCGGTTTTCACTATTTTTCTAGTAACCGAAAGTGACCGGAAATAACCGGAAATGAAATAAAATGAAAAAATATTGAGACCGCAAAATAAAACAGCCTAATCCATACATAGCTATGCATAGGAACGTGAGATATCGCAATTTTAATGACATGTCATAATTGACTATAAACGCTTCTTAGAAGTTAAAAATCAGAACAAAAGACGGTTTCATTAATTAGAGCACAAAATTCTTAATACTCATTTTAAATACTACTTCAAAAACATAATTTTTAATGGTCGAAAATGGCATAAAGAGACCGAGCGAGAGTTCAAGCGAGATTCGTGTGATAAACGTAAGAAAAAAGACGACCAGAAACATTGAAAGTCCAGGCGCGCCTCGAGTGTTCATTGTTGAGAAAAATGTTCCCGACGGCCGGATTTTTGATAATGAGATTTGACTCGATTGGACGTTTTGCAATAAAAGTGACAAAACCGGCATTATTTCGTTGTACCAATTATACTTTTTCCCATTTCAACGTTTCTAATGCCTTTTTATACACCAACTAACTAATTATATGAACACTAAAAGTCCTCAAAAAGTGCCAAAATAATCGAATTTTGTTGACATTATTGGGTAAGACGTTAACTAACAGAATGGTGGTTAAATAATTGGTTCAGATCTTAATTTTTCGTTTAACGATGCCTCCTGGGTCCTCAGAATTGCGAGTCTTAAAATAGCGTTTCATATTTTGATAATGACTTTATTTAAATATTTATAAATTGGTTAATGCGCGGTTTACTTATCTGATTTTTAATAGGCCCAAAAAAGTTTTTATTAATTTCAGCTTGCTTAAACTCTTATCGTGGTCTTGAGATCCACAAGCGTCGATCCAAATGCGTTATAATTTATAACTCACAATATATATATATATAAATTATATATCTTCAAATATAATATCGGTTCAATAGAAGATTAAGGTTTCTTACTTGACGCATTTGAGTTTTTCATTCGTTATTTTACTGACAAAAATGAACATGAATTTGTACTTCATTTTCTGCAGAGTTGGTAGACAAATAGTTTAAAGTATAAATTGTTTGTATGGTTAAACAAAAAGTTTAAAATTATCAAAATATAGATGTTGAACATGTTACTTTCAAAGAGAAACTTACAAAATCCTTCAAATATATCATTTTTGAACATTTATGTATAAATTTAATGAGGGAAGAAAATCGTTTTGAACTCGGATTTCGGAATTTTTATCCGTTTCAAAATTTGATTTATTAGTCCTTGATTCCATAACGGGCGCTTCCATTACGGCCGTTTATCCCATAACGGCCGCTTTTTTCCTCCAAAAAATGATTATACCATAACGGCCGTTTTTAATTAACGTATTAAAAAATAAGGCATTTCAATGCAATTGTCAGAAATTAACCATTGTAGTACAAAACTGGCACATAAATCATTACGAATAAGTCGTAAAATAAACATTTTAAAATTAGATAGGCTATTTTATTTCAATTTTTCTCAAATTAACCCCATGAGGGGCCTAATTCCATAACGGCCGTTTACCCCATAACGGCCGCTTTTTTCGAGAACCGAAAACGGCCGTTATGGAATCAAGGACTGTAATACGGTGGGGCTGACAAATTAGACGGACGCTATTTTCGAGAATCAAAAACGTCCGTATTGGGAGTAGGGTGTACAGTTACTTTAACTAATCATTAATAATGGCTGCAGTAAGGTGGCTTACAAGCAATCATTAAGGAAGTAACTCTATACAGTCCTTAATTGCAATACGGAAGTTTTTGATTCTCGAAAATACTAGCGTCCGAATTCATCGAAAAACAACGTAAAAAGACATGATTTTAAAGATTTTTTCCAAAAAAGCATGCTACTAAAAAACCGACTTGACCTTTAAGGTCACTAATAGTGCCTGAAAAACTGACTTTACCTTAGTGTAAAAAAACTGACTTGACCTTATAACGGAACAAATGGCTGACCTCATAACCAACCCCCTGTATTACCTATATTATATAGGCTATGTAATACGGTATACCCTAACTGAAAATTTTGAGAATTTCCGTCATTGTCAATGACTCATTGAGAATAGAATGTGAATTATAGAATATACCGTGTATAGCCTATAATGTTACAGTATATCGGTTAGAGCCTACAGTATACAGTACATACGGTACAGTATCGCAGTGATTTTCAAACGCGAAAAAAAAAATAAATAATGTTACCACTTTTTGGGAACGTTGCCTGACAGCGCGTCTGAGGCCTATGTGACCTGTCATTGGTCTTTTTTAAGCGCGCTCGGCCAATCACCGAAAGGCAAATCACCAAAAGGCCATTTCCTTCTTTTAAAATATTTTTGTATTACAGTCCTCCCACTCTTAAGTGCGGCACGTAGGGAGAAATATGCATTTTCGCTTTTTTTTCGCGTTTTAAAATCAGTACGATACTGGCTATAACAGATCGTATCGTGATTTTTTGAATTAAATCACTATTCGAAATTGTAATGCACCAACTTGGAAAGTAACTAACGAAGGCTCATTAAATTAAAATTCATAGTGAGCACATCTAGCGTACCATATTCAGTAATTATCTAAATTAGATACTTGCGAGATAAGTGGTCTCGTCTTGATATTTCCCATCATCCAAATGAAGATAAAATATATACGTTCTAATTCTCTTATAAAACTGCTCAAGTTCAGCCGTGAAAAAACGGTCAGTTCCCTGGCAAAAACTTTGAGTGATAATCGATAAATATAAATTCTTACATCGTGAATGACTGACGATGACGGAACTCGGTTTTGGAAACTATAAGACAAAAATTAATCGGACAATATTCCTTATACACCGGGTGCGGAGTTATCAGGCGGGTTTCGCGACACAAAAACCGCCTGATAACTCCGTAGGGTGCCTGATAACACCGCAGGGCGTAGGCGGAATGGGGGAAAAATTGCAAAAAAAAACTGCCTGATAACACGACGAACGGAGAATTGCGCAATACCAAATTGTCATTATCCAATAACAGACCTGCCTGATAACACAACGAGCGGGAATTGCGCAATACCAAATTGTCATTATCCAATGACAGACCTGCCTGATAACACAACGAGCGGGGAATTTCGGAATACCAAATTATTATAATGAACCGGCGGGGGAATTTTAAGATCCTATAATATTAATCATTGTTTAATTGAACTAACAAAACATTATAAATACACTTTGTATTATATCTGAGAGAGAAAAGGGACGCAATTTTCGGATCACTATTCATTAAAGCCATTCTTAGATTACAGAATAATTAGAACTGCAATCTCAAAATGGCTGAATTCCGCTACCTTGTAGAGAATATAATTATTACTGGATATATGAATTAGTGTATTAGTTGAAATTGGAGAATAACGAGCAAAATGAGTAAATTGTGAAATTTCGTAGGGTGCCTGATAACTGCGCAGGGTGCCTGATAACTCCGCAGGACGTAGGCGGAAAACTAAAAAGATTTTTGGGGAAAAAACCCGCCTGATAACTCAACGAGCGGGCAAACCTGCCTGATAACTCTACGCCTGATAACTCCGCACCCGGTGTAATACTGGTGTGGGCAAGAGTTTGTCAGCGAGCTGAACTGGTCTCGTCGTATATTGACGAGTCCCATAACTAAATATACGACGAGTCCCGTTCAGCTCGGTGACAAACTCGTTACCCGCACCAGTAAGGGTTTATACAGACCGTAGTGACTTTGCCTTAGTTTAAGGTTCGATATGTTAATACGGAAATTACTCCATTCATTTTCAGGTAAATAATTTAAGGCTTTAAGAGGATGAAGTATTTTTCCCGAAAAACCATTTTTGAGAATTTTCCCTGAAAAACGTTTTCTTTGAAGGACCGTGCTGCCAAAGATTGTACCAGAGTCTCTATGTCTACAATATCCCATACAGTCCTTAACCATTTATCGGACGTTTTCGGTTCTCAAAAATAGCGTCCGATAAATGAGCATCGTCACAAAAGAGGTCATTTTTTTATTAGAATGACCCCATTTTGGCCAAAAAAGCGTCCGATAAATNGAGTCTCTATGTCTACAAAAATTGCATCGTACCATATCCATATTCTAGTAAGCTTAAGCCTGTAAGGTTTAATAAAAAGAAGACGGCCCACTTGTCGCCTGCCTACGGCGTATAAGCTAAACGTATCTACGTATCTGTAGAGAGCTAAAACTAAATTTTTATAATAATTTGTCTGACCAACTCTGCCAATCGCTTAATGACCTGTACGGCGTTTGACATCGATAGAAGGGACAAACCGGCGAGCCTGGTCGAAGCCGTAGAGAAAACTATTTTGGACAAGTGGTTTTTGGAAAGTATGGTGAGCGATGCGGCCAATCGACTTCTTGTCGAAAAACAGAAAGATGACCAAACTCATAATAAGTTGTGGAATCCATTATTCTGATTATGTAAATTATCTTCTGTAATAAATTTGAAAGGAAACCCAAGGAAAAGGGAACCGTAGAATTAACACAACGAAAATTAATATAAACTGTTTATTTGCACGTTATGAAATGTTTAGCGCAAAACAATAAAAAAAACTTACAGGGTGAGGTAATATAGATGCTAAGCCGTTTTTAGTTCGCGAGTGCGCTGAGCAAATATAAGTCACGAAAAAACGGCTTAGCATCTATATTACCTCACCCTGTATATACACCACCTAATCATTTATCGTAACAACTGTTTTGCTCAAAACAGAGAATTGGGCAGGATGATCGGTAAAACAATTGGAAATCGCGATACGTTTCAGTCCAAAAATTGTTAAGATAACCCAAATTTGTTAAGATAACTGGTATTAAAATAATAGGTTAGGGGTGCATTTACAGATCACTTACATGCTGAGCGCTTAATCTGGATTACTTGGATACGATGCGTACTAGCGTATTTGTAGGCGCGATGCACAGATTTTCGCTGTGCAATTGTTTTGCCTTCATTTAATTTCAACTTGTCGAACTTTGGATCTTTCCCAAGAAGCGCTATTTTGTCAGATGGAAGCCATTGCCTAGGAAAGAGAGATTTTAGATTCAAATACTTGAATATTCATAATATTCAATACAGTCCCTCACCCAAATAAGTTACAAAATGACGTAATTACCCAAATAAGTTACAATTATTTTTTTCAAGTCCAACTACCCAAATAAGTTACACTTTTTAGACAGATATACTGCCTGTGAAAAAGTTTTTTTTATCAAAAATGACTGAACTTTTAAGAGTGGTAGGGTCGGTTTGTTTACAAAAAACTGCCAAAAAACCCTTCTTGGAGACAGGGCACACATTATGTAAGTTTGGGAACGCCTTGAGCACCTAAATCAATCCTTTGTGATTCATTTTCCGTTTTTGCGGGAACTTAAATATTGGCAGTGAACTTCAGTCAGACCGTGAACTTGGCAAATCCGGTTTTTTTAACTCTGAATTAATGGCAATAAATTTATTTCGTTTTTCTTGGAAGCCATTCCTATAACAATATAGGTTGGACAAAACTCTGCTTTTTTCGTACATAAAAACTTGCAACCAGGGCTCGGCACAATTGGCTCGCTCAGAGCCAAAAAGTACAATTTCCGCATACACTAAGTGCGCGCGCCGTTATTTTAACCCCGCACCGTATCAGGTTGCAACTTATAATAAGTTACTTATTGCAACCACGTCGTGGTTACCACAAGCAAAAAAAAATGGGAGTAATGTTACATTTTTTCTCGTTCGTTCCATTATACACTTTTTTTGCAAAAATATAACTATTTTCTATTAGAGTCCTTGATTCCATTTTTTCCTCAAAAACGGCCATTTACCCAATAACGGCCGCTTTTTTCGAGATTTTTTTTTAATTAAGGACTGTATCTAACATGTTGTACAAAAAAACACGTATCCGTTATAGAAATTTATAAAATTTATGAGGTTTTCTAGCGCAATCGCCCACGCACTGCGCCATTTTCTTACAATTTTCCTTTATCTTACATTTTTCACATTTGGTTTTGTATGATAACGGCGCGGCGCAAGTGGTGTATAGTATACACTGTATACTACAGTCTTCGAAAGTCCATAAGACCGTAGTGCCTAAAAAACATAACTTGCTGCATACAGTAAGAGTGTTATGGCAACGTCTTATGACCAGACCTTACAATAGACCAAATCTCAAACCTTATCAGTGATAACCAACTGTCCCTTAACTCCCAGGGGTCCATTGGTGCAAATTTGCACCAAATGCCTTAAATCGACCGAAAATGAAATTGTAAACCGGGCTTAATCGAAAATCGCTGAAACACGTGTCTCACCAAATTTTATGAAGAACAGTACAGGGGGGTATGGTTATAAGGTCAAGCCCGAAAAAAATGACTTGACCTTAATGCACTTCAATTTTGTGACCTTATAACCATACCCCCCTGTATTAGACATACACTGAAACTATTTTTTTTTCTAAAAATTCGAGAATTCGAAATTTCTTGGACGCGTTCAAAATTGGCGATTTTCTATTTTTGCTCATTTCCTCCTGAAAACATAAACATATGGAAAAACCCTGAAACAGGTGTCGACTCATTTTTGAGAGCTTTTTTTTTGGTATGTTTTTTTTTTTAAATACCCTTATGGGGGTACCCCATATGGGTACCTAAATTTTCAAAATTGCTCAGATTTAGCTCAAATTTTTTAAATGACGTATTTTTAATCATTGAGTTCACTTTTGAAGTCAAATCCAACTATGGAAATCTCCAAAGGCTATCAGATAAGCCCTGTGAAAAAATGTTCATTTTTGAAAGAGTGCTTAGAAATTGCCGAAATTTGGTATAAAGACATATATTCGGCCATAGAGTTCATATTTGATGCCAAATCAAACTATGGTAGTTTCCAAAGCTTATCAGATAATCCCTGTGAAAAAATGTTGCATTTTCAAAGAGTGCTTAGAAATTTCCGAAATTTGGTTTACAGACATATATTCGGCCATAGATTTCATTTTTGAAGTCAAATCAAACAACTGTAATCTCCAAAAGCTATCAGATAAGCCCTGTGAAAAAGTTTTGCATTTTGGGAGATTGCCAAAATAGATATTTTTAGCCGGAGAACTCATTTTTCCACAATTAGCCAAATTTCCCGGTATTTCATGATAATATAACGAACCACAACCTTCAGCGAAATATTTCGTCGTCAGATAAATCGGGTTCTTCCTTATTGTCTCTGGCAAATTGCCTCAAATGAACAGTCGATCTACGGCCTCGGCGCATGGCTTATTTCATCATAAAATCAAAAAAAATACGGATATACTCAGTAAATGGAAGCGAATCTGCTGCCAATGACAGAGATGATATTGTAATAACATTCTTCTTAGTTGAAAATGAACCCAAAAATATTCTTAATGAATTTCTCGAAAATTTGAAATTAATAACGCTAAATTGGCAAATCAGAATTGGAACTGAGTGCCCGATTAGGCAAATTACTCATTACTTAGACAATGAGCGTATCGGGATTCATGCTTCGAAGGAAAAATAAAGAGCTGTAATATGTGAATGGGAAGTTTGTGAATGGGAATTTCTATTCATTGAGAATATGTCTTTTTTGGTTCATTTTCAACTAAGAATAACGTTAGAAGAAGTTGTGTAATAAACCTACTCATGACAAATGTTTTTTTGGTAATGAGGAATTCATTATCCGGTGATAAACGTGTCTAGACAAAGACATTGGACTCATACTCACAATCAACATTTAAATTTATATGCACACAATTCCGTGCAAAATAATTACTAAATACGACTATTATAATAGTTGATTTGAAATAAAAAAAATACAGTTCATGTCTACTTATAAGTATACCAATATTCAGCCATTTTCTAGAAGTTTTCACAGGGATTATCTGATAGCTTTTGGAGATTGAAATAGTTTGATTTGACTCCAAAAATGAATATTAGGACAAAAATTACACCAGAAAATAAAATTTGAGCGTAATCTGACCACTTTTGAAAATATAGGTTTTTGATAATATACCCATATGGGGTATTTCCCATGAGGGTACTCAGAAAAAAAACGGTCAAAAAAAANTTCCATAAGGGGCGCTTCCATAACGGCCGTTTAACCCAAAACTGCCGTTTTTTCCTCAAAAAAAGTGATTATCTAAAAACGGCCGCTGTTTGATGTAGTATGCGGATTTTTATCTGACAATTCGGCTTTTTAGCGGGAAAATCTTTTTCGGGAAAACTTTATTACGAGAAGAGTTTATCACAGGAATGTACTATAACGGGAACGCTCTATTACAGGAACGCTCTTTTACTGGAACAAATTTTCCAGGAAAAGAGCGTTCCTGCTAAAGTAATTTCCCGCGAAAGAGACGACGCCCCCGCACCGTATCAGGTTGCAACTTATTGCAACCACGTCGTGGTTACAAGCAAAAAAAAATGTGAGTAATGTTACATTTTTTCTCGTTCGTTCCATTATACACTTTTTTTTTGCAAAAATATAACTATTTTCTATTACAGTCCTTGATTCCATAACGGCCGCTTTTTTCTCAAAAAACGGCCATTTACCCAATAACGGCCGCTTTTTTCGATAGTTTTTTTGGAATTAAGGACTGTATCTAACATGTTATACAAAAAACACGTATCCGTTATAGAAATTTATAAAATTTATGAGGTTTTCTAGCGCAATCGCCTACGCACTGCGCCAGTCTCTTACAATTTTCCTTTATCTTACATTTTTCACATTTGGTTTTGTATGATAACGGCGCGGCGCAAGTGGTGTATAGTATACACTGTATACTACAGTCTTCGAAAGTCCATAAGACCGTAGTGCCAAAAAACATAACTTGCTGCATACAGCAAGAGTCTTATGGCAACGTCTTATGACCAGACCTTACAATAGACCAAATCTCAAACCTCATCAGTGATAACCAACTGTCCCTTAAGCATTAATTGTCTATTAGACACTGTCTAACGGTTATAAGAAATAAATTACAATGTGCGGCGGTGGTCCAAGAAAAGTACTAGGTGATGAAGTTTGCCATCTTTCTGTTTAAGTTTTCCCATTTCTACAACTTCAGGTTTGGGCTGTGCTAGTTCCTCATCGCCATGTATAAGCCCTATTTGGGCGACTTGTGGATTCATAATAACAGCCGGAAACCACGGGTACCCCTTACACTTTGCCCAAACCAAATCTGACGTGTGAAATTTTTCTAAATCATTTGATGCGCTATTGAGCTCATCCTGCACCATTCGCTGAACATTTTCATTATCTTTCATCAAAGGATCTTCGGAGGAGATGGGGGACAGATTTTCACCGTTGAGCACGTTGGGAAGATTGTTGCCGTTCTCCTCAATTTTGGCTACATTGCAGCTCGACGAGGGACTTAAATTAACCCCTCCGATTATATGGGACCCATTGTGGCCGTTCGTCTCCGCTGGATCATACTGAGTCGCGCGCTCCGAGTCGACACTATTCGTCGACGACATGCTGGCCATAAGGTTACTATTTTGGAGTAAAATAAGTTTCTCAGAATGCCTACAATCAATCGTGCGATGGGTCAGAAATAAAAAAAAACATAGACTGTGTAGCCTTAACCTTTGAACATATGCAGTCCCGACCTTGTGGTGCAGGCCGGACTGCTTGGGCACTTTTTCAAGAAAACTTACTACACTCCCTCACCATTTATCGGACGCTTTTTTGGCCAAAATGGGGTCATTCTAATAGAAAAATGACCTCTTTTGTGACGATGCTCATTTATCAGACGCTATTTTCGAGAACCGAAAACGTCCGATAAATGGTTAAGGACTGTATTCGTAAATTTTGCATCGACCCAAAACGTACAATTTTAATTCAAAGATCAAACCCGAAAAGTTGTCTGACAAACCAAAAAACAGAAAAATGTAAAGGGGGTCGGTTATAAGGTCAAGGTCCAAAAAAAAAAGTGGCGCTAATCCCATTACGGCCGTTTTTTTCGAGAACTGAAAACAGCCGTAATGGGAGTAAGGACTGTAATGAAGTAATCAGACTATCCTTAAAGCATTAACCATGCACTATACAATCATGCTCTTGCCCTGTTTTGCTGGTCCCTAACGGAGAAAACTTTCCGACCGGTAAAAACCAAAAAACGTATTTCTACCAATTTCCATATTCGGCAGGTGTATACCAGATTTGAAATGCATACTGCTAAACTAATTGAGAGTGAACAAACTGTTTCAAAGCAATAAAATATTTATTTTCAGTTTTATTGTAAAGAGACGTTTTTTCTGGACGCGGTTTTCGTGTACGTTTGTTGAACAAAAATCGTCATTTTCCATAAATATAAAGTATACTTTTCAGTTTATCGCATTTAGGGCGAAAGGTGATTATTACAACAATTTACATTTTTAAGGTACCCAATCGGCCCTAATGGGAGTAATTACTGTACTTTAAGAGAAACGCAATAACAAATACACTGGGTGCGCAGTTCTCGGACGGGTTTGCCCGCTAGTGCTGTTATCGGGCGGGTTTGTTTTTTTCATGCTTTTCCCCTATTCCACCTACGCCCTGCGCAGTTATCGGGCGTTTTTTGTCGCGAAACCCGCCCGATAACTGCGCACCCGGTGTAAAATGAATTATTTGAGAAAAATGACGACTTTACTTCAACAAAAGAAACACGATAGGTTTTCAGAACGGCATGCTAGGTTTATAAATATGGCGAATTTGAATGACAATGAGCGTTAATTGATTCCCATTTTTTAAATAATGAATTTGATGGATTTTTTTAAACTCGCCCACGTTTTTGTGGTCTCGCGATGCCACACGCGAATTTTTCTGATGACTTTTCATCAAAATACGCTTTAGACCAAAAAATGTGACATTTCGAGCTTTCAAAACGTGGACGGGTTAAAAATGAATTTGATGAATTTCTTTATAGAATGAACTTTCTTTCAATCCTAGGCAGGCAAATTAATGGCAACATTTCAACTTGCACGCATTCTTTCTGGCACCATTTTTATCATTTTATATTAACAAAAGTATATACAAAAAAAATATTTGAAAAAATGTAATTTTGATTTCAAAAAATGATGCTGGGTAAAATGGCGGAATAATATAGGGAGTGGACTTATAAATGACAGTTTTTTTACTTTAAACATATTTTTTTTGTTTTGGTTTTACCTAAAGGTTCGGAATGATGGGCGCTAAACTACAGGGGTCTGGTTATAAGGTCAAGCTTAAAAAATGACTTGACCTTAATGCACTCCAAAAAATGACTTGACCTTAGTGCAAGAAAAAAGTCCAAAATGATGATTTCTATAAAAAAAAATACCCGTGTCGTTCTAAACGTATATGTCGAGTTCTAAATTTAAACCCAAAAAAAAGTGAAAAAAGACATGATTTCTTTAAAAAAAATTTATTACCCGTGTTTACCCCTGTCGTTCTAAATTTAAACCCAAAAAAGACATCATTTATCTTGAAAAAAATGACTTGACCTTATAAGTTATAACTTATAACGGTCACACCTTGTGACCTTATAACCAGACCCCCTGTATAAAATATGTTTATATATAGCTTTTATAACACAATT
>SCLG01000237.1:135464-163872 GCA_004367875.1 Oikopleura albicans
TTATTGGGATTTTTTATTCTTTGACTTTGATCCTTGGTTGGATTATTAACAAAGTAGAATGGAGTCAGTTCGTCTGAACTCGGGTGCTCAATGAATTCTAAACCAGTTTATATTGTTAACTTTAAGTGTTCAGATAACTGGTTAGGTGGTAATCGGTAAAATACCCTTCACCGTGTAAGCACCCCATTCTTGGTTAACTGCTAAAGGGAGTCGCTGCATGAGCTGACCATACTTTTTGTGTTTTAACAAGAACTTTGCCGCACACTCATTTGCCAGCCGTAGAATAGCCTTATAATAACATTCACTCGGTTCTATACCAACCAGTTTCGCTACTTCCTAATGCGAAGGGTTCTGTCACTGAAAGTTATCTTTCCCAAAGCGTATTTTGAAGACAATCTGGCAAATTGTCAAACCTGTTCTCCGCGTTATGGGACAAATTTGCAAAAAAAATCAAACATTTGTGAGTTTATTCAGAAATTTCACGAACCACTTTCCTGAAGGTTTGAAATCATGAGGTTATCCGCTTCTGGCGGAATATGTCCGACCGAACGGACGACGCTTTTACTGAAGTAAAAATCTTGAATTCGACCATGACCATTTATTTTAATCGTTATAGAAATTGTTGATCGGAAAGTTTCAGTTCATATTAGCTCTAAAACGTAATCTCTTATAAAAGGTACCGAGTGAAAATTTTGGGGTAAAAAAACGTGGTTGGAATTTTCTCAAATTTTGTATGCGAATAAGATTAAAAACTAGAAAAGCGACAAGAACCCTCCTAGTATTATGCTTGCGTATTTGAGAAATCGAACAAGTTATAATTCGTCTTCTAAAAAAACAACTTGGCCGTACTGCACAAAAATTAGTTGACCTTATAGCAGCATAAAATAAGACGTTATTAGCACTCTGGTGAACCAGTTTAACAAAATGCGCAGTTTTAGAGCATCCCTGGGTCCAACGAACAAAATTTCACAATTTTCGGGTGAAGCATAGGAATTTGTACATCTTCGAGAATAAGGCTTTCTGCAATCGATCTCCAGGGGTTCAGGAAAAAGTAAAAAAAAATCATAAAAATGCAAGTTATTTTGTGGACTTTATTTTACATACATTTTACCCAAAAAGACTTGATATTATTATTTTTGACACTAAATTACCAAATGATCCCCAATAAACCATTAGTAAAAAAAAAGACAAGAACAACTTAGTACGAAAAAGACTAAAAGACCTAATAACCAAATCCCAGACGTTTATAATCACGCCATCTGTCAGTTACATAATATAATAAATAAGGTCTGTGTTTTAGGTTCAAAATTGAATAACCATTGGACCTTTAGTTTATGATATTTTGCCCATTTAAAATCATTAACCTTATAACCACTGGTAGATATGGTAGAAGTGGGCAAATCGAAAATTTTTCGAAAAAAAACTGGTAAAGCCAAGTTGTAGAGCTCGTCAAACTACGTCGATCTGACTATTCAGAACCTGATCTGGACCACCGGGGCCCCTAGAGAGCTGTTTTAAATGTCCAACCTACGCAAAAGAACAATTTTAATAATAATAAAATCTGGACCACTTCTACCACTTACGCCCACGTCGGATTAGGTTGCAAATAGGCGCAAATTAAAGCTTAGGCTGGCTCTATTTGTTTTTTTTCAAATCCCAATGCCTGGCGCGAAAATCAAGACTTTTAGAATTTGTTTTCCACTCCTTCATACTTTTCACAATACTTGCGACATCGGCAATATGAATTCCAACTTCAAACGAGTTTTTTCTTTTTATACAGTGAAATGCGTGTTCGATTCCGAGATGTCGCGGCATTTTCATATCAATCGAAAAAACTTCTTCGACTTTAGAGTTTGATAATGGCGGCGTGTAATTACTAGACAGAAAGTTTTTTATTTTTACAGGAGGGTTGTTATAAGGTATTCAGCAAAAAAGACAATAAGAGCGTAAATGCATTTTAAAAAAACATAATAAACCATCTGAAATAAAATTTACAATCAAGCAAAAATTTTATATCATAAGAACCGAGTGCTTGAAAATGTCAAAAAGACATGATTTGATTGAAAAAAATGTGCCAGCGGGTCGTCGGTAGACAACAAAAAAGAGAGAAAAATTATTCGATTGATCAAAAAAATTATAAAAAATAAGTTTTTTTTTATCAAAAATAGGACAAAATGGATTTTTCAAAAACCGTAAAAAATGATTTTTCGTCAAAATTGAACATAAACGTATGGATTTTACAATAATACTGTATTTGAATTCCGAATGAATGGGTTGGATTGATTTTTATAACTCAATATTTCAAAGCTTCACCTTTCAATATCTTCAATCTCTTCTAGTTCCTCCTTTGAATAAACGTAGTCCTCAAGTTGTTGACGAGTTAAAAGGCCATTCTGTAAAAGTACGGCATCCACATAATCCTTATGGTCGATTTTATCTTTTATTTTTCGTAGGAGGAATCCTTCATGTATAATATCAGTGGCTGGCCGCCCACGCATTTCTTCTGCTAATTTTTGACTCTTGTAAGAACGTCTAAACGAATAAAGACCATCTTCAATCACCATTGGATCGCTAACTAGGTCCATAAACCGCCGATTAGGAAAGTCAAGCAACGGTGGCTTTATAAGATATAAACGGGTTTTAAAGTCACGGTTGGAAAGCTATAACCCTAAAATTCAGATTTGAAAGACTTATCGCCGATAAGCTATCGACCTTAAAAGGAACTGAAACTAATTTGGATAGTAGAGTGTAAAGAGACGCTATAATTAAAATACACGGAGTATGTAGTTATAAGGTCAAGGCCAAAAAACAGACTTGATCGTAATTCACTGACAATAAAACCATAGTGTACCAGAAAAGTAAATAATACATGATTTTTTAGGAGAAAATGTGCGAGGTAGCCTTAGACTGAGGCCTTTAGTGCACCAAAAATTTCGCCAAAACACTATTTCAGCTTTTTTAAATACCAGTACCTAGGATGCCATAACTTATGGCCCATAAGTCCCCCGATAAAAAAGAGTATATCCTATAGGACCTTATAACGGTACAAATCGCAATCTTGTAATCAACCTTCTTGTATATAATATTTCTTAGGCTATTTTATTATATCATTTTATAAAAGCCACCAACGGTTTGAACTCGATACATCGTTGACCTCCATATGTCGCTATTTTCGCTGTTCCATAAATTCTTTTGGACGGGTTCAAGTAAAAGACAAAACTAATTTTACGATCGAACATAAATAAACGGCACCGTCTGAATTGGTCTCTTTTCTGTTGTGGCGAAAGGGAAATCCGTCAAAATTTTTCCACTTTTGACCAATGTCAACTTGTTCAAAAGGGGGAAATTTCGGCGAATTAACCTTTCGCCACAAAAGAAAAGAAACCGATTCAGACGGTGCCAAATAAACTACTCATCATTTGATGAGATAAAATTCTACTTGTTCACTTTTGCTTCATTTATAATTACAATTCCGACCTTCAAATTCTGAAATTTGAGTTTTCGATATTTGGGAGTCGTGTATAATTTGGTAAAATTCAGGTTTCTATTCATGGGCTTTGATATAACAATTGTTTTACATTTGCGAGTAACACAATAAAAATCCCGTGTAAAAAGCTACAGGGGGGTCTGGTTATAAGGTCAAGCCCGAAAAAATGACTTGACCTTAATGCACAGTGCATTATGCACTTTAAAAAAATGACTTGACGTTATTTCCACTTAAACACTATTTTAGACACTATTTTATAGAAAAAGAGTTTTAAAAGACATGATTTCTATAGAAAAAAATGTGCGAGCGGGTCTTCATCCAAAAAAAGCGTAAAAAGACATGATTTCAAAGATTTTCTCTCAAAAAACATGCTTCACAAAAAAATTGACTTGACCTTAGTGCAAGAAAAAAATGACTTGACCTTAGTGCAAAAAAGATGACTTGACCTTATAGCGGTCACCTTTTGTGACCTTATAACCAGACCCCCCCCCCCCGTAAACCATTTTTTTCTATTCGGGGGCTAGTAGGCCACGATTTTTAATACAAATGCCAGGTGTTTTACAGGTACCAAAATGTTCACTTTTATCCCGATTAGACTCTTTTAATGTATATATGAACCTTTAACTCTCGGCGTCAAGCAAATAATCATAATCGTCCAATTGGAATATAATGTCCCCCGGTAGATAATTTTTAACCATTCGATAATTTCTNGACGTCGTTTTATTGCATAAAATTGACCGCCTAACCACGTTCTACACACCGACAAAAAAAATCGTGTACGGACCAATGCGCTGATGTACTAGAGCCAAAAAACATCTAATTCTTGTGTTTTTGGTCATTTTCTCCTGACCGGTTGGTTTTTGGCCTTCATAAGTACAAAAATCAGATCCGCCGTGGTCGATTACCTATAGAAGTCGTCTTATAAAAACATATCAAACACTTTATTTTGGCAGAAAAAATTAGGAATACCCCATACTATGGGGCGCATAGGCTATACGAAAACTTTTGGCAAATTTTTAGAAAAAAAGGTTTAGGCGCTGTTGGTTATAACGCCAAGGTCTCACAATTGACTTGACCTTAAATGTGTTTTGAAAAACTTTTTCGACCTTATAACCGACAAAAAATGTTCTTCTATAAAAAACATCAAAAGCACATGATTCTATGCAAAATAAAAAGAATGAAAAAACATGATTTATGTTGAAATAACTGGCTTGACATTGCATAAAAGGTGACTTGACTTTATAGCGTTCAAAATTATAACCAACATTGTCTGTAAATTTGATTTTTTCCCTCAATTCCTTTCGTTTTTTTGGTATAATCGAAGAACCTTGTATTATTTTCGCAATAAGCATTCCTTGAAAGCGTTCGAAAGATGTTGATTTTTTCCGAAGGAATCGGGGTTCGGACACTATTTTCTCGGGCTGGATTTTTACAAAGCGTTTCCGATATTTCTCGTTTATTACACCTTGATCAGCAGTCCAATTGGTCCAATTTTCGCCGGTTTTCTTTGAATGCGTTCTAATTTCAGCAGGTTTTAAATTATCGGAATTTTCGGGTTCTTCTTCAAGAAATTTTTCGGTAAGTTTTTCTTCTGGAACATCGTTGATATTTATTCGGGTAGTGTCATCACTGGCTTGTATTATTGGGGCCACATGAGGAGTTCTACTTACGTCGTTTATTTTTCCGCCATTTTCTCGAATCCAACCTTCGGGATTTTTCGAAGTGATTAACTCAGCTTGAGGGGCGACGAAGGACGTTTTATTTGACCTAAATNAACTGATAAATCAGTAAAAAGCTTATCTATTAGTATCAATGATCTTTTGCACAAAATTTTTATAGCTAGTCAACCTACACACTGCGCCGTTATAAATACAATTATGGTCTGATTTGGGTAGTTTCGTATTGAGTTTCATATTCAAGTTTATTTTCAAAATATTCAGAAGTTAGATACATTTATGTAGTATCATACTGTATAATATCTTATGAATACATGAAATTCAATACGAAAATAGCCAAATCAGACCATAATTCTATTTATAAATGCGCATGTAGGCCGACCAGCAGTAAAATTTTTGTGCAAAAAAATGAAACATATTTTTAATGAAATTTCAGTGGGGGCTAGTGGGGGTAATATAGGACAGCCAAAAAACTAGAATTTTGACGGTTATTGTGGTTTAATTCCTAACCGGAGCAATTTTGAGACTTCTAAGTACTGCCATCGACTCCGCAGTGGTCGATTACCCTTAGAAGTTATCTAAGTCTGTAAATTTGAGCAATTTGAAAATCGTGTCAAAATCCCAGCTGGCCACCCTAAACATAACGCTACGAACCGGGATCCCGCGGGACAATTCAAACATAACAGCGTAGGGATTGTACCTGTTTTTATGCGTATTTTTGACCGCAAACTGCTTTTGTACATCGTTAAACTGTGCCCTTTCGCTTTTTCTGGCGAATTTTCTCCAATTTCTCTCCGCTGGATCATGACCGAAAAAACTATCATTATTTGTTGTCCGGCCAGCCGTCACATGAATTTCACGACTACAAATAATATTGAAAATTTTTATTTTGCGAAAAGAGCGACTAGTTCTTAAAACATTCATTTCAATCTTTCGTTCTCATTTTTTTGAAGAAAAATTATAATTTTTCTCAAGTCTCAAATTATATGAGTCATATTTTCCAGTTTAACCAATCAGAAGAGCCAAACTTACTTGAAATTAAAAAAATGAAATTCATGGAATAGGTTTGATTTATTGGATAAGAGCCACTTTTTCCTTCATAGGTTTGGTGTCAATAACTTATTTGTAGATATGGGCGTACTAAAATGCCTCTTTTGAAAATTAAATACGGTGTGCGGCACACCGTGTGCCTATCCCTGTAAGTTGAAAGGTTCAACTTGAAGCCCTACGTTTTCCAAAATTGGAAAAAAAAACATTATTTTGAACATCTTTTCAATAACTTATTGACATATTATAAGGCATTTAGAACCCGAACGTTTCATAAAAAAGGCCATTTTAGTACAATTGTGACCCAAATTAACTTCATGAG
Source organism: Oikopleura albicans (assembly GCA_004367875.1). NCBI lineage: Eukaryota > Metazoa > Chordata > Appendicularia > Copelata > Oikopleuridae > Oikopleura > Oikopleura albicans. The sequence continues at coordinate 141,997 of SCLG01000237.1, forward strand.
GGGCGTTAATCCCTTTATGACGTTAAATTAAACGTCACTAATCTTTTGATGGACGCTTTTTTCGAGATCCAAAAATAACCCTTATAAGGGTCACAATATCACATATGTGATTTTCAGCAGGTAGGTCCCGCTAAGAAAACCCTGGGTAGTTTTAGACAATTTTTTTATGCTTATTACCACGCGGTTTAAAATCAAAAATTTAGATGACATTTGGTACTATCCTTTAAATTAAAGCCTTTAACCCCCAAACACGATTATTTGGCATATCCTTGAACACGAAGCTGGACGCTGTCTGACCCCCATTCACTCTTCTCCGATCGTTCGTAATTTCTCACCAGAAACAAATCGATGGCCCTGAATCAAATGGAGCTACTTTTGAAAATTCCCCGACCACCTTTAGACTTTTTTTGGTCAATTTGAGTCAAATCATTTTAACACAAATTCACATAACGAATTTCGTTAAACGGGCCACGTAAGGGGTTAATTTTTGCTAGGCTAGCTAGCCGTTTAACTAGTCTACAGTTCTGGAAAAAAGCTTGTCAAAGCTAGCTCTTTTCTGGGGTTTTCTGGGTTCCATCAATGACTAATTACTCTTGATAAGGGCAATAAAATTGTACTTTTTGTTTGCTCTCCGACTTGTAATCGATTATTCTATGTTGGTTATCAGCGGTTCTATATTTATTGAAGCCAAAAAACTCAAAAATTGCGTTTTTTACGGGGCCGGACAAATGTCCGAGCTTATTCTTCGTAAATTTTGAATTTTTTTTTTCTGGCGACAAATTGCAATTAATTGTACAAATCATGTACCAAATCAGCATAATTTATGTATAAGTGTAATTTATGCGTAATTTATATATGTATGTACAGCACTCTTGCTGAGTTCACTTAAGGTTGGAATGTGGTTTTTGGGCTAGCTTTGATACTATGAGCTAAGACACGCGTTGATTGATGTTAGGGGTATAATTGACATCGAGGGCATTTTCGATTATAAACGACGAGTTTATGATTTCTGCTGACGGACCAGACCTGGTCACCTTATTGTGATAATCTGGGAAACTCGTCGCGCTTCTGTAAAGTCGTTTACGGTGGCCGCGACAAAAATAAACTTCCGAAATACTGCCTAAGGTTCCAGGTAACATAAGGATATTTTAATTTTTGCCCAGTATATCGGAAGTTTATTTCTGTCGCGGCTACCGTAAACGACTTTACAGCAGCGTGATGAGTTACACAGCTGATCAAAATAAGGTGACCAGGCCTGATATAGTTCGGGTCCGTCAGCCGAAGTAACCTACTCAGTTAGCCACGTAAAAATTCGTCTAGTCATTTAAAATGGTCGAAATTCATATTATATGAACGACTGTCTTAATTTAGGGGTTAAATTATTAGGTGTCAGTATATGTCGAGCCCTGGGGTCCAAGTGCGGACGTATTTGTTGCAACATTTCACCTTTTTATAGTGACTCATTTTCGTCCCAAAAATCATCATCAGCAGGATTCGCGATCCACCGCGATTAATCGAAGTTATAAACAGCGGACGTGAATTATCAATCCTTCACTTACGTCGAAGTCTTTCGACCTAAATACAAAGCAGGACATACTTTCCAGAGACATTTTCAATCGAAGAGAAACAAACGAGACCTGACGATGGCAATGCCAGACCTAGCTAGACCTGGTAGTTTTTTTCAAAACTACTAACTTCTGAATAAACAGTATTGTTTGGTTTGTTGGCCACTAAAATCAGGTTTTATCGTCGCCGTTATTTGCCAGATATGGAAAACCGTTCGAATTAATTTCCAGGCGACAATGAATAAAACGGCCATAAGCTCATCGGATGATGAAGGTTCTTTAACATTAAGAGGGACTTACAGGCCCTGTAATACAGGGGAGCAAACTAAAAGATCAATTGTTCGTTATTTATCGGTTCTCGTATGTAATTTCATGTAAGGGATGACTCATATGATCAAAATTACATACGAGAACCGATAAATGACGAACAATTGACCACTTACTTTGCTCCCCTGTAAGTCCCTTTTAATGTAAAATAACCTGAGTCATATCATACATGTTAAAGGTAATGACATGTTAATGATAAATTCATGGAATGGTTTGTTGGAGGTTAACTAGATTGATACGTTGCAATTGCAACGCATTGGGTCATTAGTAATCAGTCATTACACTCTTGTAAAGTCTGTACTGTACAGAGTCTATCATAGATTTTCGCCCTTATAAGACCTATCTCTTGGGAAATTACTCTTAAATATATCAATCCTTTAAAGTCTTACAATTTAAGGACGAGAGTGATCGGATTTTTTAAACATTGGGTCTATGAAAGTAAGTCCTTTCTCTTCAAATACGCGACCAATTAAATTCAAATTTGGCCTGTTAGTTCAAAAAATATTGACCAAATCATATAAAAATATGATTAAAATGATTGCTCAATAACGCCCAGATCTCATGAATATGGGATTTTTTAACTTAAAAAATGCATAATGCATGAATTTCTCAGTTGAGCACCCACACACACAATGATTGGCTAAGGGAATCTGAGCGCTCTCTCTCGATTGGCCTCCCTCTCGGTCATCGTAGTAATGCGTAGTAATCTAGATCTTTTATTAACAACAGAAACGTACATGGTTATGCGACATAACTTATGTCGAATAAAAGGCATTGTCGAATGTGGATATCCCACTTCACTTAAATTTTCGGAAAAAACACATTATCCAAATTATTGCCTTTTAGGTCACCAATGTCCTTAGGCTTTAATTATAAAACTCTGATCTGACGGTCAAATTCAGATCTATCATAGATTTTCGACCTTATAAGACCTACCTATCTCTTGGGAAATTACGCTTAAACATATCAATTCTTAAAAAGTCTTACAACTTAAGGACGATGGTGACCCTATTTTTCAAAACATTGAGTCTCCATTCATTCTGAGTCAGAACTTCTAACCATCCGATATTTCTAATTGACCACAGAATATGTTGCATAAGTTATGCAGCATAAGGCTACCAGTCTTAAGCTATAGTTAACTCTCAGAGGAAGGAGTTTTTGGGAACCCGTAAGGGGAAAATGCGTGTAAATAAACACGCACTTAAAAAAATCACAGTAATTCGCAATAATTCAACAAAACTGGCAAAGCCAAGTTGTAGAGCTCGTCAAACTACTTCGATCTGGCTATTCAGAAATTGATTTGGGCCACCAGGGCCCTCTTGAGAGCTGTTTGAAATCTCCAACCTACGCAAAAAAACACCGTCAATTGAAATTTCTCGAAAAGTTGAGGGGGGGTCACCAATACCCGTTTTGCCCTACGGGGCCTCCATATGCCTTAAATCGACGAAAAAACACGTTGCGTGTCTATTTACACGCACTTCCCCCTGGGAGTTAACTAGACTGGAAAAATGTGCTCCCGATTTGATATCCTGTAAGAAAGATATATCCTATAACTTATAGCCTCCACGTTTCTTATAGGATAAAAATCGCGAGCACATTTTTCCACTTAGAGGCTATAAGTTATAGGCTATAACTTATAGCGCGTTAGTCTATATTTATATTTATACATATTTTAAATATTCAATTTTTTTTCAAAATTTCAACCTACGCAAAATTGTCGAAAATTAAAAAAAAGAAGATTTTTTTGCATTGTTTCCGGTATTGCTGTACTCAAAATGTACAGTTAAATACAGTTAAACATATAAAATAAGTGACCGAAAGCACAGAAGTTAGCCCTCAACGCGGTGGCCATAAACGCGTTTGATCTGTCTTTAACGATGTCGCCTAATTACCTTTTGGATTATCGTACGATGAAAGCGGCCATCTTTGACTCGTATAACACCTCCACACTATTCCCTTTTCAGCCAATCAACGCCCGCCGTTAACTGACTTGTGACAAATAGCAGTTTAGATTTTTTTTTTCAGGAGATACCAGAACGCCAACCAGAGACCGATGCCGGACAAGATAAAAAACAAGAAAAATTAAAAAAAAAAAAAATAGAAATTATGAACATTTTTTCTACGTTTATCATTATCATTGAACACAGAGAGAGATGAAGAAATATATAATGTATCGGTCACTTTTGACCCCAAAAGTTTAACTGATAAACGGATCTGGGTTAAAATCTGTATAAATGAGCGCCCCTAAAGAGAGCATAGACCCTGAAAATACACAGCAAAAAGAGATACAGCGTCAAACATCAAACTTATAGAAACTGCCGGTTCTCCTAAAATTCGCCGTTTTTCATTTCATTCTAGACCGAACTTCTTAAGGAGGGAGCATAGACGTTGTTTTAAAAACGAAAGTCGACTTAAGGATGGTCATGACTCAAAATACCAATAACTGTAATTCTCATTTTTTTTTGACCATGGAAGTGAACTTGGATATCGACTCACACTATAAGTAACATAAATAAGTCCCTATGTATCCAAAATAACGGAAAAATCTAGAAATTATGTGCCGTTTACTCACTAGAAAAGTACCCATATTTTTAGTGTATTTTAGAGTATTTCTCTCTGTACTTTTTTATTGCCAGCTAGTTTGTGTTTNTATAAATTAAAAATTGACTAGTTCAAGACCCGCTTACTTGTAGCTCGGCGGAGATACGCAGAATGGTCTATTTTGACACGCCGTGGGGGGTAAATTTGTTGATGCATTTTTTTGATTATTTTTTAATATGGCTTATCAAACCTCATTTATTAGACATGACTAGTTTCAAATAAATTGGTCCTTTATTCGAAGAGAAAATGACATCATCTCAGAGCCTTATTTCTCAGGCAACGAGGGTATTGACCATCCTTAAGTCACTAGTTATTATAAATTTCAATCATTTTTTATTATAAATTATAGTAAATATTCTGGTAATATACTGTTTATGTTTTTGACCAATAACTCTGACACCTCCCACTGTGTCTTGAACTTGACAAAAATGGAAATTTCAATTTTTTCTGTTGGATTCGTTTATTTATGTAAACAAAGTGTATCAATCAAGCGAACAATTATCTTCCGATTTGTGGAGCATGACCTTGGAGTCCCATGATGGGAGAAAAATATCACAAAAAGGGTGACCTATCTTTTTTTCGTATTTGTTGAAAATTATTTTTACAACTTAAAAAATTCTTATCGTGAATACAATTTGTAAAACTAATTACATTGTTTTCACAAAGTTTCTTCCAAAAAAATGACTTGCGTAAAAATGTCATATTTCCGATAAAAAAAAACTTACCATTGGCAACTTTAGTATTTTGGACTACTGTACTACAGTAACTGTAATATACAAATTAAGGACCGGTGAGTCATTTTGTGTGCAAATGATACCAAAATTAGTAAACTTGTTGACACACATTTTATGTTTTCACGTCAATTTAAGGCGTTAGCTACTGTGATCAAGCATGGTCAAGTTCATTCGACTAACAGTATTTTTGGTTCAAACCCGCTTGAACTAACAAACAATTTTTCTATGTGATATATTAGTGATATATAGTATGTACTTAATGTGTGCTAGATATCGTACATTTTCGTCAGAGCTGGTTTAACCCAATCAACTGGAAATACTAGAGCCTATGTTGAATCTATCTGGTTTGAATAAGTTATCATATGTGGTGTATGTGTTTTACATAGATAAACTGTGAAGATCAGATAAGAGAAAATTGACGTAAAATGCTGATTCCATTTTCGTTAACAAATTGGTTAAAGATTTGTTAACAAATTTTACCAGTTGCACCATAAAGTTGAATAAGGCCCCTTTTTGAACAGAGGTCCTTCAAACAGTTTTTTTATGATATTACCACGGAAGTAACGCAAAAATTAGCCGGAAAAACATTAAATTTCCGCAAAATCAGAAGCAAATATATATCTGCGTGTTTTGTACTTTTTTTGTAAGCAAATCGACCATACGGTCCATACGGTATGACAGGCACCGTTTGAATTGGTACAAATTACAAACAGACCAAAGTCGAATAAAGTATTTTATCGGCAAATTTTGTATTTTTCAATTTTACTTTTTAAGAGCGTACACTGTACGGCGTACAGGAGAGACTGAGTGTACGCCGTACAGGAAGATTTTTACCGATTAATCTCAAATTTTTCCCATACAAAATTATCATTTCTCAATTTAGGCTACACTAGATTATAGTAAATTGCTGTCATTTTTACTGGTGTAAGAAACTTATTATTTAATTAAATGTTCCATTATGGAACTTCTATATGGTAAAACGGAGCATTTTATTTTTTCTTAAATTGATTTTTATTAAGATTTCGTTTTCCATATGCATACCAAATGGGCTCGACGAGTTTTGCATTTTTTGCTTGTTGTAGGATTTATCAATGAATATTTGAGGGTTTAATTTTTAGTAGTGTGGTGCTAAATTATTCCTGAAAGCAAATTAAGTTCAATATTTTAACATGTTTGAAGATCATTAACAAAAGACTTTGGTAATATTTATTTTAAATCGTTGAACAGGTAATCGCTGCTTCTATTCTCCCTTCAAATTCTCCGGGAAAAGATCGCATGCGTGCTATGATTGTTACGTATAAAAGGATTTTTAGCGTCAAGTAAGGGTAGGTTTCGTGTTTTTCGAAACCTACCCTTACTTGGAGCCCCTACCCTTACTTGGCGTTGTCACTTTTACAAATTTTGTCTTATTTTGGTATAAGGCTGACACGTTAATTTTATAATTTTATTAAAAATATATTTAAATTACGCAAATAATCATATAAAACAAAAAAAGTTTGAATTGGATACTCTTATCTGCCTTTAATTGGCTTACCCTGACATGGTGGCGAAATTTTTTCTGGAAATGAAACCTTACTTGGCGCTCCCCCTGTAAACTGTCTATGCGTAATTGTTCAAATAGTGTAAAATATAATTAAACTATTGAACGGCTCACTAGTGTCCAAGGGTGGTCGGGGTCCCCGACTCCGGGAGTTTCCGATAGTATATGGACAAATATGGACAAACTTCTGGCCCCGTGCCCAGGGATGTGCTAAATAATCGTGATTGGGGGTTAAGGGCTAAACGACACTTTTTTCTATCGGTTTTGGTTATCTAAGTTCATCGGCCCCAATTTTTCTTTTATTCCCAATTACCCCAGCCGGCTATATTGATTACCAGAGCGTAAAATCGTATGACATTGAGATAACATCTTTATGGCCCTATCTAGTAGCTGTAAAGATTTATGACATAAAAAATAAAGATATATATTGTGACTCACTGCATTTTAAATTTTTCACGATCCATTTGCAAATGAGTCACTAATGAGTCAGTTTTTGGAAACCAAATTTGAGCATGAATAGGCCCGTGTATTACAAAGTAAATCCGTCTTGCCATTTTATTATACTTTTTGATATTTTTGCGAGAGAAATCAATCAATATGAGTAAACAGTTTTGGGGTACTTTAACGTGGAAAGAGAGAAATACAGATTAATTATTCCCCATATATAATTGAACTTGACCGAATAAATCGAACAGTATTAACTTTTTCATACTTGCAAGGTATTAGAGAAACGGTTACGATTAATTAGAGTGTGAGAAATTTAAATCACATATTGTTTTTTGTGACAAAATATGCTGAACGTCGTGATTTTTTTAGTAATTTTTGGACCTAACCGGGCCAAGTTTTTTACTCATATTTTCATAAGTATAATTGCTGTGAAAACAATGTTGAAACCTGAATTTTGTGAGACCTGATTTTTTAGGTTATTTGCGGTTAATTTCTAACCGGTTGGTAGTTCCAATTTTAAGGTTCACCATTGGCTGCTCCGTGGTCCGTTACCACTTATATCCGGAAAACAGTAAATTTGAGGTACTTCTAATTTCAGCTCAAAATCCCACGATGTCTACCTAACGATATGACTAGATTTTTATGAAAAATATTGATATTGAACATTTTTGACCAAAAGCGTAACATTAACGTTACATTACATTTAATGTATATTACTCATCAAGTTCTACGTAGTGAGTTAGTGTAAGAATCAACTTTGTGAAAGATCGGTTATTCACAGAATAATTCATTGTTCGTTCACAGAAAAGTGAAAAGTTAATGCTCTAAAAATTGTGTAGCTAGCAGTTTTTTGTAAAAAAAGTCAAATACCGGGTTACACATTTCAAATGTGACATTTGTAAGTCCGCTATAACTGAATTTCGAGGGGGTAGTTGATATACTTATTTAATTAATTATTTAAAAAATATATATATATAATTTTTATGTTAGTAGGTCATCTGACGTCACAGACTGGAGCCCTTAAATTAAGAGCGTTAATGGACCACAATTTACTTTAGAATTCTCATTATAGTTATTAAACTACATCATGTATATTTTAGATATAGTTCACAGATTTGAAAAAAAAAAGTTATCCCTTGATTGCGAAACTCGAATTCTAATTTGATTTTAAAAATGCATTACTTATTCGCTCGTCTCCATTCAGGAAAAATAAACGTGCTACTGGTCTATGAAAATTGGGTACATTTTTTTATTATAAGAGAAATAAAGTTTTTTTATACTTTGTTTTTTGCTCGAAATAATGTTATCTACCAGGAAGGAGCTTTGATGTGACGACACTTCATGTTTGTGTTAAATATTGTTTTGACCCCGTTGAAAAAATAATTTAACCATTTAAGTGCGCAGGAAATTTATGAGAAAATTCCACTTTTTGAGAAAATAATACAACCAATAGAGCTTTAACTCTCAAACGCTGAGGTGTTAATGACCTACTGACCGAGGCACATTAAGTCTAACTGTTACTGACTTCACAATCGGATACATAGTTTGAACTTTAACCTCAAAGTCCCATCGGCCGTATTAAAAGTTAACCACTAAACACAGAGCAATATAAAATTATATTACTAAACATTTATCACCGCAAGACTTTTACGGAAACCGAGATAACCTTGGGAAATATGTTTTTAAAGGTTATCTTGGTCTTCCACCAGAATTCTGCTCGTGATAAATATCTAATAATATAATTTTATATTGCTATGTTTTTGTGGTTTAATTTACGTCGAGTACAGTGTAGGACACCAGACCAATAAAAGTTTTGAAAATGCCGAATAGCATTTGTTATCTGGGGTAGTCGATTTTAACCGACTTATCGCTTCATCATATCTAATCAGTGTAAAAGGTTGATATATACTAGTATTGACGAAAAACCGCTTTGGTCAGCAATACATACAGCATACTAAATATAAATGAACTGTCGGTTATACATGAATTATATGCGATAGATATATTTCTGGCGATTGTGTGATTCGACACCTTACCGGTCAGTATATATTTCATAAAATGACGTTAATCACTAATATTATACTGAATTTTTGAGTCTTTTGTATGGCACGACAAATTACAATCCATTACAATCCAGCGGCTATAATCATAGTCAAATTAGGCAATAATTTCAACGTTTCAATTTTATAGGGTTGATTTTTGGGCGAATTTCACGTAATTTTAATAGGTTTTCAGAGCTGCATATGAAGAGTTCATGGATTTCGTGAAAATTTTTTAATCTGATTTTTCGAAGTCTGATAGGAATAAAATAAACGCGAAAATTGCAACTATCAACTGGCCTTATAGTCTCTGGCTAGGGCCCCTAGCCTAAGGGGTTTCCTATTTTTTCTCCCGAAATAAAGTGTTCTTATAAGACCACTTCTATAGGTAATCGATCACGGCGTATCTAATATTCTTACTTATATAGGTCACAAACCAACCGGTCCGGCTAAAATGGCCAATAACGATACGACTGTTATTTTTATAGGTCGGTCATTTAGAAATATCCCATATCTATAGGCTATAGACTATAGCCTAGTGACTAGTTCCTAGTCTATAAGGACTCCAGCCTGGGCTAATTTGTAAGAGATCACTGGAATCAATTTTTTAGGCGATTATTTCAAGAAACGTCCGTAATTTTCGTCAAATTTAATTTTACACTCGTGATCACACGTGACGAAGCAAAAAAAAAACGACGTAATAAGTTGTAATCATACAAATCACATAATGTGATTGGAATTTGAAGGCATCGCTTTAAAGGTTTAAGCTCGTTATCTGGTGTCTGTATTTATTTCGTGTGGTAATTTTTATTCCATCGGTTATTATTTTTTGGTTTCCTCACAAGTGTAAAACTAAATGTACCGGAAATGACGAACGCTTGTTTAAACAATAGATTCTTATCAACAACGAACAACAATAAATGTTCATTGTCTGGCCGAGGTATTATGTTGTCAAGGTCATCTTCGGAAGGCACGCCATATGCGCCACAATATGTACAATACAATTTTATATAGTTATATATTCATTTGATGGCTGTAACAGATGCCCATTGGCTTATATTGATCCCATAAATGTTTTTTTTATAAAGTTTATTTCTCATGTTCGATTCAAAACGGGTTAAATAAACGAATCAGAAGTGTATGCATCAGCATCAATGAAGTGTAAATATTTTTTATTATTTAAGTGCTCTAAATCTTGCGTCGCCAAGGTCATTGAAGGCAATGTTGATTATATAGGATTGTTGAGTTGAGTTTTTTTGATTGATATGAACTAATTTCTTGTGATTTGGCTACGGTTGGAATTGAACTCGTAGTTTAATCTTATTGATCATTTATATTATAGTTTGTGAGCTGTGGCCTAAAACTGATAGATCAAGGTTTATTTTCAACTACACGCAACTTTTCCGGATTAGACGATTATCATTTTTGTCGGTTAATAACCTAACAATTGCAATTTAGGAATTTCCTATAATTTATAGGAAATTCTTAAATTACAATTGTTAAGTTAAGAACCGACAGAAATAATAATCTAGTACGGAAAATTTGCGTGCTGTTGAAAATAAGGACTACTAAGGTCTCCTGTTCAAAATTCATTTGAGCAAGTTAACAAAATTACACTGAAAAACGGTGTTAACTTGAAGATTGTTAACGGAGTTGAGTAGTGCGTAGGTGTAATTGATGGAAAACGTAAAAAAAACTGTTAACTTACATGAATTTATACGTTTTTTTCTAAACTCGACAAAGTAGTTTGTTAACTTGTTAACAAAAAAATAAATAATTTCAGTAATTAAGTTTTCTATAAGAGTTATTTAAGATTAAAATTAGTGAGTTCATTAAGCGGTCATCCGAGTAGGGTCTACTTGGGTTAATTGCGAAATTTTCCCTTCGGCAAAGTTACGTTTTGGGATGCGAAATGACGCATCAAGGTCAAATTCAGAATTTGAAGAGGCCACGTCCGTATTTAAAACACTTATCCTATTGACCATTTTGGCGTAGCTTTCAATGTTGCTATTGAAACGCAGCATTTTCATTTTTTTTTGTATTTGCATTCTGATTCAGCTGTGAATATCACGCTTAAGATCGTTCTATTTTATTGTGGAACGTTTGACTTTTTAGTGAAATTGAGTGTGAATTTCCCGACAAGAGTTTTGGCGCTTCACTAGAAGTTAATAATTTGTACAACATTAGAGATCTGCGTGGCGATTTCCGATCCAGGCCTTACAGAGAAACAAGTCTTACCTGAATTTAATTCGCGTTTTTATCCCGAAAGTAGGTCAATTTTTACAAACTTTACACAGAAATAGGGTTAACTAGTACAGGGTATTTGGAAAAGGCTAGGTTTGAAAGTGCATAATGTAGAAACTGCATATCTTCTAATATGAATAAAGGCGTTTACGAATAAATATTATGAACTTTAGGATTATACTTTTTGTAATTAAAAAAATATTGGTAAGTATTTGTCATTTCAATTTACAAAGTTGTACTCGAATTTACCAAGAGAAAAATTCATAAAGGGCCTTTCACTATCAGATTCCGACCCGAGTGTTTTGCTTGGGTTGACACGGCTAAAAAGTTGACACGGTTAAAAAGTTACCCGCGGGTTGGAGTCGGGTCGGGTAACCGTTTTGGAAAAATGGGGGTAAATTTTGGCTAGAACTCCGGTAAAGAGGCGGCTAAGATTTCAATAATCCCATGATATACTTTTTTATTCATAGAAGTTATTCAATCCTCTGCGCTTTGTCAGTTTCACCCTTAATAAGTAGGGACCCTAAAGTGCGGACTCGTTTCTGGTGAGTCATACAGTATACGACTGAAAGTCAGCCAGTTTTCGTAAGCCCAATCATGAAATATGAAAGTCAAATGAATAACGCATAGTTACGCAATAAACACAACCGTATGTCATTGTGATCAATAAAAAAGTGCCGTTTGTTTTTATTCAAACAGGCACACAAGTTCTTCGTCACTTTCACCCAGTTTTAGTTACCGAATTGGCAACTTTCATGGGAAAGAATGGAGACCTATTCAACCATTTTTGTTTTATGGTACGTCACAATGTCTTTCTTAATGTCAAAGTCAAGACTATGTTTGATTAGGCAAATACGAAATTGACATTCTCACAAGTTCATGACTGTTTGTTTCGATTAAAATCTTATTTATAAATAACGCTAATTTGATATTACTGTATGTAGCATGCGACATCAGAATGAGTTTTATGTAACCCCGTGCCAGTTAACAAACAGAAATTAAAAATTGGGAATGTCAAGTTAAACAATGTTTGTCTACTTTTTCAAGTATGGCCTCATAAGAAGTACAGCGTACCAAATGAGTTCAAAATGTAACAAAAAAGCTCTGTAACAAATAAGCTTTTTCTTACCGTTTTCTCATAATTTCCCGTCGGTGTTCGGGTATAACGAACGAAAGTGATAAAACGGCTCGCTAGCCTGCAAAAAGTTAACCCTGTACGTCGACCGGTTAACCGTTTTTGAACCCGGTTAACCGTTGTATTTTTGTGGTCAAATTGACCAAAGTGTCCAAGGGTGGTCGGGAGCTTCCGGAAATATGCTCATTCGATTTAGGGCCATCGATTTGCTTATAGTGCAAATTTCAGAAAATTTCCAGATTTGTGTTCAGGGAAAATAATCGTGCTTGGGTGTTAATTTCCGGTAATCTGACGACCTTCTTAATGGTTCGATTTTTGTCATTAGTAGATATATTCATGGCAACTATGAGTAAAACTCATATTAATTGTCCATTAATTCGCCTACGTAGTGTTTTTTATCACGTCATCGGCATGGTGTACTCAAGTCCAGCATATTTGAACAGCTGTCGGCCATTCATAATCCATTCTTGACACTTTGAAGCATTCATTATGGACATTCCCCGTTGACCTTTTCAGTTAATGCTGGATAATGAAAATGTCAGCATACAACTTCCTAGGACATCTTAGATGTCACATCTAGAATAGTGTTTTACTTATTGAAGTAGTACAGGCGTTATATTAATCCATGTACGTAAGTCAAAGACTTACAAAACACTATTTTACATGTTTCATAATTTTTAGCGCGTTTTTATTCTTCAGCGTTAACTGAAAAGGTCAACGGGGAAGCTCCAAAATGAATTCTCCCAACTTAAGAATAGATTATGAATGGCCCATAGCTGTTCAAATATTATTCATAGTTTTACAAATATGAATCATAGATGTAATATATATTACTTTTTTTTCCATAAAAAATAGTATGAAAACTCAAAATGTTTATGACTTTCAGTGATAAACAAAAACTTAGATTATAAAATTTAAAATTTTAGGATGTAGCAGGTCTCTTTTGTCTTTCGTTCCAGATGATTAGAAAAAAAAACTATTTTTATTGATGTTTAAAGGCAGCCTATATTTCACGCACTAAAAACTTTTAAGCAAATCTGATGAGATTTGTTTTGCCCAGTTGGAATCAACCATAACAATACGTTTTCACCCGTATATTTAAAAGCACAAATAATCCTCAATTTATTCATTCGTTCTTTTCAGAAAACCCGAGAGAATGGTAATGAGAAATCTTTAAATAAATCAGGGATTTGGCTCTGGTTTTTAACCGAGAAAAAATATACTATATTCTTGCTGTGTTTTGAATATAATTTGAAGAGATTTCTAAATTCTAAATTGTCATTTATTTTTCGTTATAAAATATTAATTCAGAATATTTTCAAAATCTCATTACTTTATATGATAAAACTATTTGTAAGAAATAGTGATAGTCTATCACTCTTTCTTACAAATAGTTTTATGATATAAAATAATGAGTTTTTGAAAATAAAAATAAATTCTGAATTAAGATTTTATAACGAACAATAAATTACAATTTATAATTTAGAACTCTCTTCAAATTATATTCAAAACCCAGCAATAATATATTATCGGTACCTTTTCATAAAAAAAATAGTTTCCTTCTAACGTCAAGTTTTTTTGTTGATGTTGTTGAAAATCATATAATATATGTAAGTTACGGTTATTGGGTCATTGGTTGTGTTAGCTCATTGCAATGACTTATTTTAATTTGAGCCGTGTACTCGCTAAGGAGCTAATAACTTTTTTCCGTCCGCTAATAATCTCCAATTTCCCCACACGTTTTTTTTCATTGATGTGTAGTTTCCGAGATATAGAATTGTACCAAAAAGTATTGTCTATGAAAATTTTATCACAGATGATTCCTCATCACGGAATCCGAAAAATAGAATAATCCCCAAAAATATCTTTTTCAAAATATCTACCGTAGGGGGACGCTCTGACTGCCACGGTGACGTCATAATAGCGTTACAAATCATAGAAAAATTGCTCAAAGCCTGGCAGTCTGAGCGTCCCCATACGGTATATTATTTGATTTTGACATTGCCAAACGGCTACAAGAAATATTTTTGGTAAAATTCAATATTTCGGAAGTTAAAAACCGCGTCAGGAAATCTTCCTTGATTGATGAATTTACAAAAGTTATTTTTGGGTACAATTCTATGGTATATGTCGGAAATGACACACGAGGGAAAAATCATAAGGAAATTCTATGATTCGGCAGGTGAGAACCGTGTAGGGAAATCATCTATGATCTCCCGCCCAGAGAAAAGGAGATGAACAAAAAAATAAAGAAGATATTTTTTCGGGAGCCCTGCTGGGTGATGATGATGGGAACGTCATGAAAACGCATTTGTCTTTATGGTATGCCGTTTCTTAATTTCTTTTCTCAGCGAGACCAGTTGGCTGATCACATATCTTTGGTTTAGAGCATATACAGGGGTGGTTGGTTATAAGGTCAGCCATTTTTCCGTTATACGTTCAAGTTATTTAAACATAAATAATGTCTTTTTTGGTTTTTTGGAGACCTTGGATTAATGTGACAGTTATGTATAAGAATGGTTAGTTTTTGACAATATTCCAAGGGCTTATTTTCCAAATAGAATATGGGATTTTCCATATCGTTGTAATGAGTGTCAAGACAGTTTCCACTTTTTGTAGAGAAAAAAATAGGCACAGTTAGTGTACAAAACTCGTGCCTCACACGAAGAAACAAATCAACTTATGGAATTATCGACCCTTAAAATACGTTATAAAAGCGGCCCTTATGAGATAATCACCCCCGTATTTTGTATATTAATTACTCCGTATATGTAGTTTTTTAGGGCGCCACTTAAAATGGAGAAACTTGAGAATTTTCTCCCTTTCCTGAGGTGTAGTGGGAAAATGGAGAAAATTTTACATTCTTTGATTAAAAAAATTCCGGTTTCAGGTTTCTCCGTTTTCCGACTACACCCGGAAAATCGATAAGCATGAAAAAGGAGAAAACCGAAAACGAAGAAACCGGAAAAATCTCCTTTTCCAGGTTTCTCCGTTTTGGTAGTTTTCCATTTTTAGCTTGTGCCTTTCTGAGATACATTTCAGTTTCCCGTAATCCATCATAAGGATTCGAAATAAACTCGACTTTTTTTGTTTTGTAAGAGACGTGGACAGCCTAGAGACGATGTGTTTTTTTTACCTGTCCATTGTACGGGCCACTTATCTCTACCGTATCTATAGAGCGGCGGAGAGGGAGAGAGATCGAGAGCAAAAAATTAGAGAAAAAAAAAATGAAAAGAGCCTCGAGATGACTGTATGAGCCACCGATTCGCCTTTTGTCTAATATTTATGGATCGATGGCGTATATTTTTTTTTTAGTTCTCAAATATTTAATCCTGCCAATTTTTTTTTTAATATTTTTTATTGACCGGTTCATATAAGACGTGATCAAGTTTTACGAGATGGGAATAGAGAGAGAGCGAGCTCGACATTCAGAAATCAAGTCAAAATGAAATATATATATACATTTTTGTATGCGGTTAAAAAATGGGGAGAAAAAATGTTAAAAGTACATGGTGAAAGTTTGTAGTTTGTATGGTAGTATTTGGGTAAATCATTTGGGTCAAATGAATATTGCTTGGAATGTTCAGTGACCTTGGAAATTGTTGAAATAAATTTCAAAAATATTTAATAATAATATAAAGCATATGCTCCAAAATATAAAATCCAAATTCATGATATATCACGAATATGTTTTGCGAAATTGTGGAAAAATGAAATTTGATCATTTCCAAGGTCATTAAGGGTTTAATAACATTCAAAATAATATTTTTTGCTGCCATATCATATCAATTCTGAAGTTTTTATTCATATTTATAATAAGTTACACGTTTACCGTGTTTTCTTGTAATTAAAAAAATTGAAACCTTGATAGAGCAAATGTGATTTTATTATAAGATAATAATAATTGAATTTCAATATTTTTGTTATTGTTAAAATTTGTTACTCATGTTTTGGGATAAATCGTTTGGGACCATAATACCGTAAGTTTTTTTTTTGTTAGAATTGACTATTACCCCATGAGAAACTATTTGAGTAGTATATTTGACATGTTTGGAATGTGTGAAATCTGAGATAAGAAATTAAATTAATTTTTCTGTTTTTGAAAATAGAAGGTGCGCCGTTTAATCAGAGCGTTCGCGCCCCAGGGTATACCGTGTGAGACTTGCACTTTGACGACTTGTTTATAAGTTTAAATGGGGCTAAAACGACAAAAAAAAATATTCAAATTTTTCTTCACAAAATGGCCCTATTTAGAGAAGTTTATATATAAATATATCGGTTAACACGCGATACATGAGCGTTGTGCGCGCGATGCGTTTTAGCATTTTTTTTTGTTGACATTACCTGGTATGCGCTGGCCGAAAAACCGATATTTTGGTCATTTTACGCCGATTTGTCGGTTATTTTGAGAAAATTTTAGTTTTTTAATTAAACCATCGAATCCGCCGTGTTTTATTACATATAACAACATGCTTTTAATTTTTGTAATCGGCTGGTTCAAATTATTTCAAAATTTCCCGGAATACATCCTGTTCTTTTTTTTTCAAAATGACCCTATTTAGAGAAGTTTATATATGTTTCGGTTAACACACGATATACATGAGTGTTGTGCGGGCGTTGTTATATATTTACTAAGTGCAACAAATCTGAGTTCAACTCTGAGTTGTAATTCTTGTACATAGCGCTTATCGAGATTAGCGAATGTTAAATATTGTGATTCTCGATTTAGGTCAGATCGACGTAGACCGCCTAAAATAAGACGTGTGAAATAATAAATATCTTTATATAGACTATACGGGTTCATTTGGAAACCGAGGATTATTTTGTAGGGGCCCCTCTGGGAAATTTATATGTGAAGGCTTATCAAATGGTCGACCTTTTTGTGGTTAAAAATTTACCATGCGTACCACATATATGATAAGTTAAATCACAAATCTGGCATATGATTTTATCAATAAGAATATACGACTTAATTTGTTAAAAATTTTCGAGTTTGCTTTGAGTTCTTTTTCTGGAAAATGAGATGTTGCATAATTACCAAATATTTTAAGGATGGGTAGCTACACTGCGTTTTACATGAATTTCCGCCGTCTTATCACTTACATTTTCTAGATGACGATATTCGAGTTTTTGACGTGCGCAAAAAACTCGAGTTTGGCGATCTAGAAAATACGAAAGAAAAAACGGGGGAAATTCATATAAAACGCTGAGTAGCATTATTTACAAACATACACAAGTGAAAAACGCTATAAAACTTTTTCCGGCGACTAATATTTTTCATTTTTTAAGTGTATGTAGAAATGTGGGAAGTATCCCACGAGAAAACCATAAATAAGACACCATAAATATTGCATGAGAACCCCCACCTGGCGGTGAACTTGAGTAAAGTACAGATTTCTACGATGTATTTGTTTATGACTTCCTTCTTTCGCAAAATAATCATTTTTAAAACATCCCAAATGACGATTCTGACACATTCTCGGAAAACCATGTCGTTATAAGTTAAAATTGATATATATTATTTCTAAAATGACCAATATATAAGATATTTTTTGAATATCTGCCAGATTGATCATTTGACCTGTTATAAAATATTAATTATTACGGAACTTCTGGTTCTGCGGAAACCTGTCTTTTCTAATTTACTAACACAATTTTATATATTTTCCAATAAAAAGGCATAACATAAATATATATATTATATACCGTATATATTACAGTATATCAATCTATTTTAATCTATTTAAAGATTTTTTAACTGTTAATACCGTAATAGCCACAGGGTATTTACAATTCTATTCTGTTTGCACCTTAGGTGACCGCGCTAGACCTAGACAAATGTCTATCGCAAATTCCTGATGTAATTGGACCAAAAAATTCGTTCCGGGCTGGGCCGTAAATCATATTCACAAAATGCCTAACGGTAATGAGAAAACGGGCGATTCCACGTTTCTCATTTTTTTTATCCTAATTTTCATGAATCGATTTTTATTACAAGATTGCGGTAGAATTATGCAATTTAAAAGGTCTTATATTTTAACCGCTAGAAGTCAGTTTTTTGGGAGAAATATCATTTTTAAAACTTTTTCCAAAACATGTATTTTTTTTGGAAAAAAGTTTTAAAAATGATATTTCTCCCAAAAAACTGACTTCTAGCGGTTAAAATATAAGACCTTTTATATTTATAATGTACAGTCCTTCACCATTTATCGGACGCTCATTTATCGGACGCTTTTTTGGCCAAAATAGGGTCATTCTAATAAAAAAATGACCTCTTTTGTGACGATGCTCATTTATCGGACGCTATTTTCGAGAACCGAAAACGTCCGATAAATGGTTAAGGACTGTATATACATTATTGTTAATTAGCGATCAGGATATGTCCAGTCTAAAATTTTTCACCGAAACTTTTAGCACTAATAATTTATCAAGTTCAACGAATTCAAAATTTTCCGTGACATGAGAATTTAAAAAAAAAACAAGGAGATTCAGCATTTCGTAAGTGCTTGATGACATCATATGACTAAGCCACAAAATGTGGCTATTTCACATTTCTATTTCGGGGAGCGTCTCGTATTTATTTTTACGGACCACACGCGTAATGGAAGTTTTATTAAGTGTCTGACGGTTGGTATGTTTAGTATCCGTTCATCGATACGAAAACGATATTGAGCATACGGTATGACGATAAGTCTGTTGAATATCATCTCAATCTCCGACGGAGATGATAAAAACGCACCAGATAAAAGGTCTTGATTGAAAAAACATTGCGCAATGAGATTTTGCTGAATAAAAATAGGCTGTTCAAAGCACAATTCTTGCTAAACTTTTCAAACTTTAATTTTAGCGAATTCAAGAAAAAAAAATCAAAAGAGAGAAAAAGGAAATTTAATTGTAACCGATTTAATTACCGGTACAATTATTATTTAGTCGGTTTCTACATGATGCTTAATTCAATTTACAAATATGACTCGATCTTGGGCATACAGGGGGGTCTCACATTGAGGGACGGTTTGCTAATTTTGACCAAAGTCCTAAAGGACAAATGTTGTCCCTTAATTTTTGGTAAAAGTTTCTTTTAAATTTGAATTATGTCCCTTAATTTGGTGTCCCTTAATGTGAGACGACTGTATTACAAATTGATCATGACACGCCGTTTTTACACTCTAACACTTTAAATATTTTTTTATGTATTTTTAACTGTAAGACTGAACCCGACATATTTCATTAACTTTGTCGTACCCAAATTACCGACAGATAAAAATGGCACTAGAGACCGACAGAACAAAATTGGGCAACATGGGACGACATCTAAGGTCGTTTCGCACCATTCAAGCGAAAACAAGTACACATTTTATTATTTTTTTTTTCATTTCATATTTTTTTCATCAACGTTTTAGTATTTTATTTTGGTCTGTACTTTATATCGCCTGACATAAATGACCTTTCATCCGTAGATTTTGCATATTTATTTGTTTTTTGAATCATCAGCGAAATTAACCGTATATATAGACATCTAAATAACAACACTTGTTTTAAGTTTGAAAAATAATATTTTTTTTTAATTTTTGTATTTTTTTTTCTAATAGTAGTTTGTCTATAAGTGTATTCAATTAATAGAGAAAAAAGAGAATGTGGCGAAAGTTTATTTGAGTACTTCATGTTTACTATGTATTTGTATGATAATTTAATCATCGTTCAGACTTGGAATATAGGGGTAGTTATAATTTATAACTTATAAAGTGGAGTGGGGTAGTTTCCCGTTTATGAGTACTTTCGCGACCACATGGTCGCGAAAGTGCGCTTTGGGTGAGGTTTCGCGACCACGTGGGGTGTTTTGGGGAACGTTCGGCGACCATGTGGTCGCGAAACCATCTTTTAAACAACGATTCGCGACCAAATGGTTTGGTCGCGAAAGTACTCATAAACGGGTTTTTTTCGCGACCACAAATGGTCGCGAAAGTACTCTTCACCTATAAAGTGATACAATTGGGGATGTACACTCCTAAGTCCGTATTTTTACCACCCACACATTTTCCGTCACCAAATGTGTGTTAGGAATAATGTGCGCTAGTAAATTCAAGGGAAACTTGTTTTTTAATTATCAACCAGAGGTATAATGTAATATGTGTGTGTTCTGTACCGAATACTGTATTTTACACACTTCAAGAACAAACAAGTTAACCCCTACACTGCATAATCGGCCTAACTAATAAAAAAGCCTTTTTATTGTCAGCCAATCACGAGACGGATTAATCGAATGGATTAGCATGTGATTAATTAAATGTCAAAGGTCGTTTGCAAACTAGCAGGCCAATAAATTGAAATTAAAATTCCNAATTGATCCTCCGTTTTTAGTTCAATTTCTTCCAACTCTTTGAAAACTTCTTTTTCGCTCGAGACATGTACGTCTAAATAAAAACAAAATTTGTTTTAAAGATTTAGACGGATGAAAGTAAATAATTGGGAAGACAAATAAATATTTCAAATTCTCTGAACACCGTTATGTAGGACGGCTATAAAATAACATGGGTGGAAACAGGTTAACCCCTAAACTGCATAGCGAACCTAACAAATCAAAAACCCTTTTTATAGTTAGCCAATCACCAGACGGATTAATCGAATGGATTAGCATGTGATTAATTAAATGTCAAAGGTCGTTTGCAAACTAGCAGGCCAATAAATTGAAATTAAAATTCCGCGAGCGTCGGACAAGGTATGACTAAAATTTTATTGTCTGAAAATATAGTCATATTTTGTCCCACACTCGTGAAATTTTCATTTCAATTTCTTGGCTTTCTTATTTGCAAACGATCTATGAGATGCAACTAATCACATGCTAATCCATTCCATTAATCCGTCTGGTGATTGGTTGACTATAAAAAGGGTTTTTGATTAGTTAGGTTCGCTATGCAGTTTAGGGGTTAACCTGTTTCCATCCATGTTATTTTATAGCCGTCCTACATAACGGTGTTCAGAGAATTTGAAATATTTATTTGTCTTCCCAATTATTTACTTCCATCCGTCTAAATCTTTGAAACAAATTTTGTTTTTATTTAGACGTACATGTCTCGAGCGAAAAAGAAGTTTTCAAAGAGTTGGAAGAAATTGAACTAAAAACGGAGGATCAATTTGTGTATCCTTCAGTTTGCTCAAGAGAGCAAGAGGATCAAAAAGAACAAAAAAGAACTTTCATAAAGTTTGGTTTCTTTTGCTTCTCGCACTTTTCCAAACGCGCCGAAAA
>SCLG01000237.1:215866-230354 GCA_004367875.1 Oikopleura albicans
GTTCAGCTCGGTGACAAACTCTTTACCCACACCAGTATGTAAAATTTCATTATTATTGTATATTTTTTGCTCAAAAATATTTGTTATCTTTGATACAGGCGTGGGAAGAAAATCAAAGGTGGCAGATCTAAATTTAGGTTTTAGATATTTATAAAACATATATCATATTTGAAAAATGTAAACCAGCATGATCGGTGCATCCGTAAAATGGTATTTACACACCAATTGGAAGTACCGGCGCCTATAAATAATTTAATAGTCATATTTACCGGCAGTGCGGTCTCTCGCAGAAAAAAAAAATTTTACGCGAAAAAACATTTTACGCGCTATAAAAATTTCGAGCATATGTATTTAAACGCAGACCTTTGA
Source organism: Oikopleura albicans (assembly GCA_004367875.1). Lineage (NCBI taxonomy): Eukaryota > Metazoa > Chordata > Appendicularia > Copelata > Oikopleuridae > Oikopleura > Oikopleura albicans. Next base: position 216,236 of record SCLG01000237.1, read on the forward strand.
TATGACGAAAAAGATTTGGCGACAAAATGGCACGCGAGGGTTATTTCAAGGTTACAGTGCGACCTTTATTCGTAATTCACCAACATATGGCGTCTTTTTTGCATCGCACGAATGGTTTTTATCGATTTTGACCAGTACTTATCAGTTGGGTGTGATTGGTCAACTTATTGCAGGAGGGTTAGCTGGGACGCTTTCCTGGCTGGTTTGTTTTCCGGCAGATATCATAAAAACACGAATGCAAGCGGATTTACTCAATCGCAACGACAGGTTTATTTTTAACTCCCAGGGGCCCATTAGCCAAAATTTGGACTAACCGCCCTAAATGGACCTAAAATGATAGTAAACTTGGTTTAATCAGAAATCGCTGGAACACGGGTCTAGACATTTTTTAACGCTTAAAGTTAACTCCCAGGGGTCACATCGTGCAGATCTGCACGAATCGACCTTTAGCAGCAAATTTTTCGCAGAATCAGGCTTGTATGAAAAATCGCTGATAGACGTATCGAACCAATTTTCAAGACAAAAATTTTGCGACAAAAAAAATATAAATTTTTTCGGAAAATTTTGCAGAATCACCACTTTGTCAGACTTGGTCAAAATTTCAAAAAATAGATAATGGCGAATTTGAAGATGTGACCCCTACATGTTATATGCCCACCCGTGTCCCTTCGGAGTTAACATGATCATAAGGACGTTTAGTCCAAATTTGAACTGATGGATCCTTACGGATTATATGCCACTTGATACACTTCGGAGTTAAGAACCTAGGCTGGAGATAAACTTTCAAAAAAAATTATTATTGGCCCTAGTTATATTTTACAAGATATCTCGTGTACTCATGAATCGATATCAAAAACAGCATTTTAAAAGCAGCTGTCAGGTTATACTCTATATAACCCATATGTGTAAGCAATTAAATGACGTGAAATCTAATATCGTCCACTTTTTTTCTTTTTAATTTGGTATCAGCTGAACCGTATCATCTAAATTTAGTTTATCATGATGTACAATTAACGAAATGGAAATCTGCATGATAAAGATCACGCCTATTTCCCTAACATTTTTCTTATTATGTCGGATTCCGAAACGGTTCCTAGAATCTAGAAACCTAGATAAGGGAAAATTTGAAAAATATAATAATTTATAAAATTAGAACAAAAGTTGGGTTCATTTTAGATTATTCGTGTCTAAATGTTTTTTAGACTATACAAAAACTGGATTGATTGTTTTCTGAAAACTGCTAATGAAGATGGAATAAGTACTTTTACGCGTGGCTTGGGACCTTGTTTACTTCGTGCCTTTCCTGTATGTGCAATATTATTTACTGTGCAAAATTGGACGAATAATATTCTAGAATCGATTCAGTAAAGTCTTTCATACGGTGTGTCAAACCTCAAAACTAGCCCATTTTTCATTCTAGAAACTCATACGCATCGGGGGATGAAAGAAGAACAATAATCGTGAAAGAGAAAAGCGATGGAAGTCATCCCCCATGCGGATTAATTTCTAGAATGAAAAATGGGCTAGTTTTGAGGTTTGGCACACCGTATTATATACTATGTATTTAGTGTTTGATATGGAACGTCCGCCGTAGAAATGTCGCAGATTTGTATTCTAGAAAATTGTAAATGTGCCATTTTCGAGCGAGCGAAACAAAATGAATAAAGCTCGTGTCATGGCATATGAATACTCAGCGTTTTTATTTAGTATTTTAGATGAAAATATTCCACTTTCTTGAAACATTGTTTTATATGGAATAGAATTAAATGATATTCAAAATATATTGAATGCCTTGTTACAGCTATGTTACATACATGGGGCATGTAACAAGGCTGTAACATCATGTTACTAACATGTGTTTTTAACTTGAAAATTCAATCGTAATGAAAAATGGAATTTGGGGATTATACAATACATATAATAAGGGCAGTATTGTCAACTACTAGTCATGCTATACTTTATTATACTGTAGAACTGGACTAATATATACCATCAGTATATTTAACATACATGTATAAATTAAATTACATACATAGTTTATGTGTCAGTTGAGGCGTGATTGTGGCGTTTTAAACCGTAATGAAAATATTTTGAAATAATTACTGAAACTTCTTAGTATATCAGTGATATCACTTATCGTTAGATAATTCGGACGGAATCCGAAATATTCAAAAGTGGGCAAACTAATTATCCGTAAAAAAACAGAGAGAACTCAACATGAAATCGAAACAAAAACACACACACACTAGAGTGTCCACAAAGAAAATGGGATGTCCGTAGCCATAAAATATTGGATGACAAGACGTGCCCATGAAACGGGGATACATAGGGTTCGGTGCCGACCATAACAGTTTTGTTTCAATTTTCGACTTGCCCAATTATACCTTACCTATCAATAAAGTAATCACATCCCATGTAGTCCCGTTTCCTGGGCCGATTCGGTGACACATTAGGGTCGTCGCATCCTATGCAGCCCCGCTTCGCGGGCCCAGAAACGCAAAGCAGGGATATGTAAAGTCCGACTAGTGGATTTGGTTAGAAAAATGGCCCGCGGGATTACATATGGTGAGCCAGTCTATTAGGTTATAGAATGAACCAACAAAAACGGGACTACATAGCGACTAGCCTATTGAGTTATAGAATTTGCCCGCACATAGAGCTACATATGGTATAATGTGATAGTGTTTGTTTAAAGACCTGTAACTAATACAATTATAGTCTTCTTGATTAAAACTCTACTGGTTGCACTGCCAAAAAACCCGTTACACTCGAGTGTCTAGGCGTCTGTTTTGGTCTAGAGGTTTCTTTCGGAGAGAATTAATGAAGCCGAACTCAAACAGTGTTCCCCGCNCCGCTTCGCGGGCCCAGTCGATAACCAATAGGATCATCACAACCTATGAAACCACAAAATGAAACGCAAAGCAGGGCTATGTAAAGTCCGACTAGTCACTAGTGGATTTGGTTAGAAAAATGGCCCGCGGGATTACATATGGTGTGCTAGTCTATTAGGTTATAGTCTATAACTTATAGAATGAGCCAACAAAAACAGGACTACATATCGACTAGCCTATTGAGTTACAGAATTTGCCCGCACACAGAGCTACATATGGTATAATGCGACAGTGTTTGTTTTTAAGACCTGTAACTAATACAATTATAGTCTTCTTGATTAAAACTCAACTGGTTGCACTGCCAAAAAACCCGTTACACTCGAGTGTCTAGGCGTCTGTTTTGGTCCAGAGGTTTCTTTCGGAGAGAATTAATGAAGCCGAACTCAAACAGTGTTCCCCGCCTTTTTTGTTCGCGGGCGTTGTTCACGTGACGCCCAGAAATCATTTCCTCTTTTCTTATTTTTTTTGTTCATTTCACAAAAAAAAACCATTCCAACCAGTGTTCCGAAAATGCGACGAACGTTACCGACGACCGGTTTTCGGAACACTGATCCCAACTGTCTTTTTGGATATGGGAAAATGGGTTTGTTTTAGGGCGTATTTGTCGCTCTTGGTATTTGTTCGACATCTTGAAGTATGGACCATATCGTATGGTGCGTGACGTCTTGACCGTGCGTCTTGAGGACACTTTGAGTGACTTGGGGCGTCTTGGGGTGTCTTGAGCGTCTTGAGGTTATTGGACCCTCCAAAAATATGTGTTCAACGTATTTTTATCTTCTGACAGAGCTTCGTAAGCGTAGCTGTTTTATAGTACGTGGGTGCTTCATTTATACTGGTTTAGTCTCATGAAAATCGGCTGNNNNAAAAAAGAAGAAAATTGCTCTATTCTAGAAACGCTCAGCCGATTTTCATGAGACTAAACCTGTAATTTATTTAACAATGTGATGTACTCGACTTTCTGTATCGAAGGCCCAGTTCAATGGAAAATGTACGAATGAATCGACGGCATGTATTTTTTTTTATCTTGCGATCATAATTAGGCTCAGGAATGAAGGACGACCGTTTCTAAAAATGTTTGCCAGAGTATTTACCGAACAATTTGTCCGAAGATTGACAAATGCGTCATAATAGGAACCTTTAAATGTCGCATATAAAAGTCATGTTATATACTATTATATGTAGCTATATATACATTATAGCCTATAATTTATAGGTACCTATAGGCTATAGTAGATAATTTTTGGTATTTTTGTTTCTACCTGGGTGCGCAATTGCCCACCGCTTGAAATCGACACAGCATAAAGAAAGGCCCTTTACTCGAACGCCGACTTGTCTCCATATTTCAAGATTTCGAAAGCTTCTGGAAACTTTAGTTGAGAGACCCACCATTATGGTGTTTCCACATATAATAAGTACACACCCGTATTCCTTTTTTACAATCACAAAATAAATTTGTTTTTTAGTTTTTGTGGCCGTAGCCGTAAAGTCGCAGAAAAATCCAAATTTGCAGACGCAAGAATGTGTCGAAAAACTCAAAAATCAACTCAATGGACGATATGTTCCGGTCGAACTCGGAACGGATCCGAACCAACTGGCTAACCTTCAGCTCGGAAAAACATGTTATTATAAACTGCCATGTAAGTAGGATGTTACAATGTATTTTATGTTTTCAACTGTGTTTTATACATTCATATTGTCAGAAACAGGAACAATTTTTTATTCATTTTTTGTTATAATAAGAGCGTAGGGGGTGATATTGAGTTCCCATTATGTTCTCAAAAAATAAACGGAAGTTATTGTCAAATTGGTAAACAGGGATATGTTTTTCATCATCACACAAGTCACAAAATAAGAAACAAAAAGTAAGAAAATATCATTACAGCTTTCTTCTTTTTTGGGTTAAATTTGAGCTCTAGGGGTTAATCAAAAAAAAAAAATTGGATATGAAAATGACGCACATTTGGTAGCTTATTAATATCCTTTTGTCCGTTTTTATGTAGCATTACTGGTTAAGGAATAAACTCCCCTAAAAGGCGGCGGTGGCCAGATCTGGCCACGGTGGCGCATGACAGTTAAGATGATGAATTATCTTACAAAGTAGGAAGTGTCATTTTTCGGTCAATTTCGATGATAATGATGATCTTTCAATGAAAACGAAAGAATCATGACGACAAAAGAAATAAATCGGAATAAAATACTGTACGGTATAGATTTCTACAGTATGCTGATTTGTTTGTTTTGTCGTCATGATTTTTTTCGTTTTCCTTGACAAAGCATCATCAGACTATGAAATATCCATAGTCTATACCGTATAGACTATATGTATAGTTTACAGTCTAGTTATGATTTTTCGCGGAAAACGAAAAAAAAAATATGACGATAAAGTCATTACGAAACGGTAACTTTGTTACGTCTTTCTAGTTCTATACTAGTTCCAATGTGTTCGCATTTGAGCATATCCTTTACTCCCATGAAGGGCGTTTTCATAATGACCCCTTTTTCCGCCAAAAAAGATATTGAGGGCCGTTTTTTTTTTGAAATGTATTTTGGTGATCGATTAATAAGTTTAAAAAATTTAATAAGCAAATTTAATGCCAAATTGTCGTAAAGGACCCCGTGACAGGCGCTTATCCCACAACGGTCGTTTATCCCATAACTGCCGTTTTTTCTAGGACCGAAGCCGGCTGTCATGGGAGTAAGAACTGCATGAACAGTTAAACTGTTCCAAACACCCGTAGGCGCAAACGAATTTTTTTTATTTCGAGTTTTATCGTCCGCCTTCCTTTAATGTTTTTTATGTTTGTTAATTAAGATTTTTAAATATGCGCAGATAAAATTATCATCGTATGTTTTAGGTTCCAGTGTATACTTTTTACTGCTTGCACCTTTTGCCTAACAATTTTCCAATAGATAAACTGCCAATTGACGAGGCCTGGGCAATTTGTAGCAATGTATCAATGACAATGCCTTTTGCGAACGTACCGATTAAGAAACTAAAAGAGGACACAAAACAAATAAACCAACTGAAAAAACTGGCCAAAGCATTTTTAAATGGACAAGGTCAAGAAGAAGATACTGCATGGATCGGAATCGAAGTTCAAGTAGCCACCGGTAAGCAACTTTTGTATTTGGTTAGGGTAAACTAAAAATATACAATTGAGCCCTAAACTTCATGAAACTTTCATATTATATTATTCGTCACCTAAAGGTTTAAGTGGCGAAAATACCCCCGATGGGTTATGTGACCACAATTTAGAGTTTATCAACGATTCCGTCTACGCACTCTGGGTTTAAGTAACCACTTTGCTTAATGTGGCCGATTTTTTACGGAAACTACTAATAAATCAATTTTGTGTTATTTTGAGCTAAGTTTTTGTAATTATACTTTCGCGAAAATAAGGTGTACGGTTCATGCACTAAAATTTGACACATTCTAGAACATTGTACAACATTCTAGAACATTTTACAACATTCTAGAACATTTTACAACATTCTAGAACATTTTACAACATTCTAGAACATTTTACAACATTCTAGAACATTTTACAACATTCTAGAACATTTTACAACATTCTAGAACATTTTACAACATTCTAGAACATTTTACAACATTCTAGAACATTTTACAACATTCTAGAACATTTTACAACATTCTAGAACATTTTACAACATTCTAGAACATTTTACAACATTCTAGAACATTTTACAACATTCTAGAACATTTTACAACATTCTAGAACATTTTACAACATTCTAGAACATTTTACAACATTCTAGAACATTTTACAACATTCTAGAACATTTTACAACATTCTAGAACATTTTACAACATTCTAGAACATTTTACAACATTCTAGAACATTTTACAACATTCTAGAACATTTTACAACATTCTAGAACATTTTACAACATTCTAGAACATTTTACAACATTCTAGAACATTTTACAACATTCTAGAACATTTTACAACATTTTAGAACATTCTAGAACCCGGTTAAGTAGCTGAACTAATTTTAGCCTGGTAGTTTTCCTGGTATTACGGCGTAGGTATAATTTAAGTACAATACGGTATAGTTTATCATGTATATAAGGCAAACTATTATAATATGGTAGTTTATATGGCGTAACGACTGTTAAAATTGAATTAAAATCGGGTTCATTTCTAATATTTTCATATCGGTGATTTATTACACTAGGCGTAAATATTTCATACTAGACTATACCATGTAGTACTAAAGTATGTTTAAGCATTTATCATGCCATTATTTTCATCAACTTTTGCGAGGTTTATGATAAATGTTCAGAAATGATTTGCAAAAGAAATAGTTGATTTCAAATCAGACCCTAGACCAGGGCTCGGCAACAGCCCGCTGGCCTTCCCAGCTCGACAGCTGGCTGAGCAGTTCGACAGGACAGATCATGTTTTTTTTGGCCTCGAGAGGCCAGCACAGGACNTGTTTGAAATCTCCAACCTACGCAATAAACACCGTCAATCGAATTTTCTCGAAAAGTTGAGGGGGGGGTCACCAATACCCGTTTTGCCCTACGGGGCCTCCATAATATGGAGTCCATATGCCTTAAATCGACGAAAAAACCAGTTGCGTGTCTATTTACACGCACTTCCCCCTGTGAGTTAACATTTACGCATGATCGCGTACGCACTGCAAAATTATTTTGCAAATTTCGATTAATTTTATATGTACAATTTTATCAGCATGAAAATTCAGTTAACCGGCAAGCAACACAGCTATCGCGTTGAATATACATACGACGATCCTGATTGGACAACAACGAGCAGGCTAGATGGACTCGAAGTTTACTGCAACAAGGTAAAAAAATATTAGTATAACCTTTTAACCCGTGGAGAAACGCACTTACGAAAAATGAGGTCATTAATTAAAAACTAAGTTGCCAAATAATTTCCACTTTTCACTTCATCAGTAATGTTAGGCGCGGCCGGTTGAAAAGAGAATTCCAAGCGAAGCATCTATTGGCTCGTATTGTTTTTAACCGCTTTTTTTTATCGGCTATCGTCTTTTAGCCACGCAAAAGACTCACCGCGTAGCTTGGAATAAAAACGGTGAAGGGTATTTTTGCGACCATTTTTGGTCGCGAAAACACCCCGTTTATGAGTACTTTCGCGACCACACCATTTAGTCGTGAATTGTTGTTCAAAATATGGTTTGGCTGAGGTTTCGCGACCACTGTTTTTAAGTAGAAAAAAAATGGTCGCGAAACCTTGGTTAAAACACCATTTCGCGACCATGTGATCGCAAAACCATATTTTGAACAACGATTCGCGACCAAATGGTGTGGTCGCGAAAGTACTCATAAACGGGTTTTGTTTCGCGACCACAAATGGTCGCGAAAGTACCAAACTCCATAAAAATGATGTTTTAGACGTACGTAAATGAAGAGGATGAGGACGACGTTTGTCTTGATTGGAACGAGGTTTGGTCGATGGAGTCCGATTTTATTAGCGAACTTAAAGATACTTTAACTGGCAAATATAATGTAACCGAGTTTACAAAAGTGGGTGGATTACACAAAAACTATTGAGTCGGTGCTCTAAAAATAAATTTTAAAATTGGTAAAATACACCACCTAACGGTTAGGTTCCATTTGAAATAACAGTTTGCATTTGAAATAATAATTTGTATTTGAAATAACACTATTTATGCACAAAATTTCCCAACTTTACACCTACGCACTAGTTGATCACCCTTTGAAAATCATATTCCCCAAAAAATGGAACCCATATTCGGATTCTACGCACAAAAATAGGCCAGACCGCTAATTTTACCCTATATGTTATTATTTTTAAAATGGACGACGCGGACAGCTTACGCACTACCCTTTTAAAATAACAAGTTCTTGAAAAAATATTTGTTACATTTGAGCTTTTCCTTCTGATTACTAAATATTTTAAAGAGCATTTGAAAAAGTACTGGCCTGGATCACAATTACCTTTGGTGCGTTAGCCAAAAGACTTTGGACATGGTATATTGCGACCCCTGTGAAAGTAAGTTTTATTTCATCAATATAGTTTAGTATTTCATCGAAATGGTTTTCCAAAATTTTTGTTGCAAGAATGCAAAAAATTCCGAACAAAAAACCAAAAAAAACATTGTTCGAAAACCTTAAAAAGCTTTCAAAAAACTTTCAAAGAGCTTTCAAAAAACTTTCAAAAAACTTTAAAAAAATTTTCAAAAAGCTTTCAAAATACTTTCAAAAATCTTTCAAAAACTCTCAAAAACTTTCAAAAAGCTTTCAAAGAGCTTTAAAAAACTTTCAAAAACTTTCAAAAAACTTTCAAAAAACTTTCAAAAAAATTTCAAAAACTTTGTTTTTCCTCAAATTGGTTTATCATCGAAAAATATCTGTTTTGGGAAATTTCTGGCAAAATTTGAGGACGCATTGGAGGAAAAACCTTGTGCCCTAAATTCATGACATATTAAATTTACGATATAATATATAATTTTGACTTTACCACGTTAGTTGCCACTAAAAATATTTTTCAGCATGCCCTGAACATCTTGGCTGGGATCCGATAACTTATCCTGATCCCGAAGAGGAAACTGACGCGAATGGACTAAGTTTCCCAAGGTGAGTTGTAAATTTATTTAGACCAAGTTTTTGAACCTATACCGTTACATTTTCCATCCAAAACACTGTAACGATATGAGTAAATTGTAATGATATTGATTAAGGGTTGTGATTGGTTGTTCACCGTACAAGAGTCTTTAAAGAAATTGGTTATATTAATGTGCGTGGTAACCAGTTTGTCAAAAAAAAACAACGCAATTCAATCCTTCAGAGGGCGCCAAGAGCGCACAGTTTGTAAAGTCAACATTAACTCGTAGGGGGAAGTGTGTGTATATATGCACACGACTTGGTTTTTCGTCGATTTGAGGCATAAGGAGGCCCGTAGGGCAGAATTGGTATTGCTGACCCCCCTAAACTTTTCGCGAAAATTCCATTGGCGGTATTTTTTTGCGTAGGTTGGATATTTCAAACAACTTTCTAGGGGGCCATGTTGGCCCAAATCAATTTCTTAAAAGTCATATCGACGTAGTTTGACGAGCTCTACAACTTGGCTTTACTAGTTTTACCAGAATTATTGCGAATTATTGTGAATTTTTAAGTGTGTTCATACGTGCACACAAACCTCGTACGGGTTATCAAAAAGTCCTTCCCCCTGAGAGTTAATATACTGGCTAATATAATTTGCGCCCTCTATTGGACTAAATAGTTTTATTTTTGACCTGACAAACTAGTTACCACGCACGTTATGTGTAAGAATTTAAAATTTTAGAAAGCGGCAAGCGCGTTATTTTACCACATACTTAATTTAGTGCTGGAAAATTCGGAAGACGTTGGGATGAAAAGGACCTGCCGACATGTTTCAAGCGATTTGACGACGACACCTCGACAAACGCTCGTGACCATTGCAAAAGCCTTGGTGGATTTTTGCCCCAACCAGTTTAAGGTTCGAAAATTGCCCAACAGTCAGATTAATTCAATATAATTTATGTCCTCAAGACAAACATATATAATATTACCCTTAACCATCACCATCCCGAAAAAACAGAAAAAGACCGTTCAGGTTTCGTCGTTTTCATTTTACTCAAAATAGGTCAAAATCTCTGATAATATTTTTTTCAGATTTTTTTGTTGATTCTATCGTAGTGAATTTCAAACCGAAAAAAATAAATAATGTTACCACTTTTTGGTAACGTTGCTTGACAGCGCGTCTGAGGCCTATTTGGCCTGTTATTGGTCTTTTTTGAGCGCGCTTGGCCAATCACCGAAAGGCAAATCACCGAAAAGCAGTTTCCTTCTTTCAAAATATTTTTGTATAACGGTCCCCCCCCTCTTAAGTGCCGCACTTTAGGAGAAATATGTATTTCCGCTAAATTTTTTTTCGCGTTTTAAAATAAGGACGAAATTGCTCAATAAATTCTTGATAAATTCTATACGGTATTATACGTCCGTATGGGGACGCTGAGACTGTAACGGTGACGTCATCATAGCATTGCAAATGATAGGAAAATTGTTCAAAGCCTTACAGTCTGAGCGTCCCCATACCGTATGGGCCATACGGTATGTTGGGCTTTAATCTATGCCACAAATTTATATTGAGTTTACTAAATAGTTAACAAAAAAGTTAACAACGTTTAGAAACTCAAGAAATAAAATATTTTAATCTAAATATTTTTTTCTATCTATACTAAAATGAGGCATTTTTTGAACTTTTACGTAAGTTAGCAGCAATATTGATGACGATATTTGTCGCTTTGGCGAAACATGGCTTGATTTTCAATTGCGCGTCCGCCAACGCCCAGGTTGGTACAAACAGACATATCAGGGCTTCTCTAATCGCATTATGCCCTCTCCAATCCTTCAAAAGCATCGGCGATTTGACGAGTTTCTCGATCAGTTTGGCGACGGTTGCGTCATGCTGTATCCCGACGGACAAATTGAGCCGAGCGACGAATGCTATATTGAGCAAAAACACACCTCATTTTNAAAGACCAATGACAGGCCACATAGCCCTCAAACGCGCTGTCAAGCAACGTTAACAAAAAGTGGTAACATTATTTATTTGTTTCGCGTTTGAAAATCACTGCGATACTAAAATGAGGCATTTTTTGAACTTTTACGTAAGTTAGCAGCAATATTGATGACGATATTTGTCGCTTTGGCGAAACATGGCTTGATTTTCAATTGCGCGTCCGCCAACGCCCAGGTTGGTATAAACAGACATATCAGGGCTTCTCTAATCGCATTATGCCCTCTCCAATCCTCCAAAAGCATCGGCGATTCGACGAGTTTCTCGACCAGTTTGGCGACGGTTGCGTCATGCTGTATCCCGACGGACAAATTGAGCCGAGCGACGAATGCTATATTGAGCAAAAACACACCTCATTTTGCGTCATCGAAGAACCCGAACCTGGTAAGTTAACACCCGCGCTCCCGTTTTTAATCTCTCGTTGCGCTCCCGACAGTGCCATTTGACACTGCTGCTTGAAACTAAAAGAGTCAAGCCGTGTCTAATTATTCCAAAAAACCTAAAAATAAGGGGTTGGGTTAAACTAGTGGGCATTATTTGTTTATTGGAATTATTGGGCAGGGTATATTTTGCATATCATAAGAGGTATGAAGAAAACAGATCGAATTGGGGTTTGCAGTTAATCGGACATTTATCTTAACAAAAATTACGCATATCAACCGAATAACGCGTTTTTAACTTCAATTTGCGTCAACGTAGGTTTATGAATTTTCACCCTTTGTCAGGATATCCAATAAAATAGCCCGATTTGGTCCATAATTTGATCCCGCAAACTGTAAAAGCCAATCACGCGCCGACAAATCATTTTTTTAAACCTACGTTGACGCAAATTGAACTTAAAAACGCGTTACATAAACCCGATTGGAATAAGTTATCCCGGATAACTCTTATCGGTTTTGAGCTATTATCAAAATAAATGAAAACGTATGCCATATGCAGTGTCGGGAGCGCAGGAGTTAAAATTTCAAAGCACTCAGTTTACTATAGAATGTAAAGTAAAAAAGTGTCCGAGGACGAACATACTGGGACAAATATTTAAACACGATAATAAAGAAATCTGTTTGTTGAGCGGTTACGTATTAACTTTAAGCAATTCTAAAATATCTAGTTAAACAGTTGTTGTACAGTTTTTATACAACAATTTTGAGAAAAAATATTTTCGGTGTTAAAAAACGTTCGGTTAGTAGTTGGGATATTACCCAACGTTACTAAAAAGTGGTAACATTATTTATTTTTTTCGCGTTTGAAAATCACTGCGATACAGTCCAATACTGTGTTGGTAAAAATATTATTGTTATTATAATTCATATATATAGTGTATTGATACAAATTGTATGGTATTATATTAACTTATTATATCAAATTTTATTATACATTAAATATCCTCGTTATTATTCTCTTTTTTTGCAATTTGTTTTCCCGAAATACATATCTTTATCTGTAACGCACTGCGACGTTATCTTTCAAATGTCCATTATCTTTCACTTTTTTAATTTGGTTTTGAAAGATAACGGCGCAGCTGGTGTATACGATTTATGTATTTCCTGGAATAGTTCGAAATTTCACGTGTTTGTTCCTGAATAGAGAAAGTTTGTCATTACCAGGTTCTCGATTTTCTACTATAACATAAGGTACCGTATATAGGCTGTATATATTCTAAAAATAGTATGTAATTTATTCTATTTTTTGTATATTGAGTATCATTTTGAGCGACGTCACGGTAATTATAAGTGGCGCGTGACGACCTTCCCTTTTTCGGTTTTCAAAAGACGAAATTTACGTTTTGAATTCCCAGCGGACACTATCGTTCACATAATCCCGGGCTTTGGGTTAGAGTTTGAATTCAAACTATAAAGTTCGCAGAGCAAAAAAAAACTGATACCGAAACTGATACCGAAACTGATACCGAACTGATACTAAATCCTAGTATTTTCTTTGTTGATGTAAGTTTCTAATTTTCTAAATATAAAGGAATCTTCATTGCTTTGATTAAAAGCCTGTGAAAGAGGTTGACAAGCGCTGGGCAAACTTGTGAAGGAAGTGAGATATGATTGGTAGGAAGCACAACGCGTAGGTTAGATCATACATCTTAAAATAATCATATTGCAACGTGTTTGAGTTTCTACCTCCTCTACAGGGGACGGAAAAATAATTTGCGAGGGGGATTGCGTACCTTATAGACACGAGATACTTAACTCTCAGGGGAAGAACTTTTTGATAACCCGTTGGGGAAAATTGTGTGCACGTATTCACACACTTAAAAATTTACAATAAGTCGCAATAATTCTAGTAAAACTGGTGAAGCCAGGTTGTAGAGCTCGTCAAACTTCGTCGATCTGATTATTAAGAAGTTGATTTGGGCCACCAGGGCCCCCTAGAGAGCTGTTTGAAATATCCAACCTACGCAAAAAAAATACCGTCAATAAAATTTTCTCGAAAATTGAGGGGGTCAGCAATACCAATTCTGCCCTACGGGGCCTCCTTATGCCTTAAATCGACAAAAAACCAAGTCATGTGCATTTATGCACACACTTCCCCCTGCGAGTTAAACTCGAGAAAGGGCAAAAACATATGAAAATTTGTGCACATAAGTAGTGTATACATTGGTTGTTTTACCTGTACCGTTTATCGCGTACCTAGGTTTTGATTGTGCATG
>SCLG01000237.1:267529-278302 GCA_004367875.1 Oikopleura albicans
TTCCTACTGCGGTTTTCTGTAACTTAAAATTCAGTGGTCTGGCGAAGCGACATTTTTAATGTATGGAATGTTGCAGCAATGGGTAAAGCAAGGACGTTCATGGATTGCCGAATTTTCCGACAACTTTGAGGTAAAAAAATATTTTACAGTTAATGGCGTGTACTGGAACAACAAAAAAATCAGCTTGTACAGTACAGGCTGCCTGTATAATACATAAAATATTTAACAATTTGTTAAATTCCATGCCGGTCATCGAGAATCTGGATGACTCGTAAAACAGTTTCAAATCTTGCTATTTTAAATCCATTCTTAGTTAATGGCATAGAATGCAGTTACAGACCACCGTTAGGCTTATTATGAGTACAATTAAAACTGCAGTCCCTGGTTCAAAAGCGTTACGCCCGAAAGCGTTACGACATTGAGGCCTTGTCCAAAATTTTCAGCAAAATTTTTAAATTTGTATGTCGTATAAGCGCACGTTAAATAAAGAAAACACCAAAAAACTACTTTCAAGTGTAAAAAGGCCCACAAACTCCACGAAATGACATCATGGCGTAAAAGCGTTACGATTTCTTGACCCACAAATATTAACGTTTTTGAAGTAGGTACTGTATGACAAACAAGTAATCTCATAATTTCCTAGTATCACAAATTATACATTGTGACGCGTGATTTGCGCCAAATGGCTGAACGATTTGAGGTCGTGCTCGCCGGATTTTTGACGGATTGGGAGGAAATTTTGTGCGGACCAAGAGACGAAAATGGCAGTTGTGATTGGCTCGACATTGATCTAACATTTATCATACCGTATTATGAGTACTTGATTTTCTTTATTGATCGACTTGATGTTGCCCTTGAGTGGATTTCATTGACAATTGGTAATATCATCGATGCTGTTCAACCTGACGAATAGTCCCTTTTTCATAATGGATAAAGGTGATTTGGGAGAAAAACTTTCTTTTCTATTTTTGTAGTTTTCATTGTCGCACATTTTTTTTATGCTTACGTACTTTTCTGCAGAGTTCTGATCAATAAACCAGTGATGATTGATGAGATGTATATATGGGAATGGCTTTTAACTTAAACTATTCTTTAACCCCCGACCAAAAATATCGACCAGTACCCAAACCAAAAAGTCGGACGTTTGTCCGTCTTTTTTATGTTTTTTACTCTGATGGTTCGTAATTTGCACGATAAACAAATCGATGGCCCTGAATTTAATGGGCGTAGTTTTGAAGGCTCTCCGACCACCCTTGGACACTTTTCGGTCGATTTGACCACAAAAACACAACGGTTAACCGGGCGACGTACGGTTTTTTTTTGTCAGAATAATGCTACCTATGCTAAGATAACTAGCGTTAAGGTTAAGTCAAAAAACTCAAAATCAAAGGTTGAGGTTTTTTAGGCTAATTCGCAATGAAAATGCGGCATCTTAGATGATTTAATCGCGTTAATGAGTGTAAAGGAATTCCACTTCAAGTTTGCTCAGAACTGGTCATAACCTTAACTGGCATTTGTACAGTTGGCCGGCAATTTAGGGTGTCGGATTAAAGGTAACATATACCGAGTTTCATTTAAGTGGATGTTTTTGGAGGTTTAAGTATGTAAAACCGTCAATCGTGTCAACAAGCTCATTAGCCCGTTGCATGTACTAATGGATTCTAATTTGATTTTCGCCTCGTTGACATTGAACAATTATGGGACAATGAAGTAGGCATTAAAAACGCGCAGGAATCGTTTCAACATCAAAAAAGTCGAAACACACGGTAATGGGCGTCCAAAACTATGGAAGAGGATTGAATTCAAGAGTTTTCAATGAAGGTAAAATTCTATGGAAACTAAGGTACGGCACAGACAGCTGGCCTTCACAGCTCTACAGCTGGCTGCGCAGTTCGACAGGCCAGCTCATGTGTTTTTGGACTCGAGAGGCCAGGATAGGCCAGCTCATGTGTTTTTGGACTCGAGAGGCCAGCATAGGCCAGCTCATTATTATTTTTCGCCTCGACAGGCCAGCTCATGTGTTTTTGGACTCGAAAGGCCAGCAGCAGTGTTGCGAAAGTTGGCCAACGGTCGATTTTTTCCCAACGCCCAACGCAAGCGTTGGCCAACGCTCAAATTTTCCCAACGCCCAACGCAACCGTTGGCCAACGTTCCAAATTTTCCCAACGCCCAACGCAAGCGTTGGCCAAAATTGCCTCAACACCCAACGCTCCCAACGCGTTGGTTAAGCGTTGGACGTTGGCCAACGCATCCCAACGCCCAACGTTTCCAACACTGGCCAGCAGAGGCCAGCTCATTATTATTTTTTACCTCGACAGGCCAGCTCATGTGATTTTGGGCCCGAGAGGCCAGCGCAGGCTAGCTCATTATTATTTTCGTCTCGACAGGCCAGCTCACGATTGTAACCTAATTCAAAGTGACACCCTAAACCGTCTACAGGCTGTTATTTTTTGGAAAAAAAGAGTGATTACCATCTCTAAATATGTGATTATTAAACTGCAGCCAAGTGTGCCTTGATGGAACTGGTTTTCTATTCAAGTAATTTTTTGAATCGTGAAAGATGTCACCAGTTGACGTTTGTCGCTACATTTAACTTTTGCCTCGGAAAGTGATTTTTATATTATAATTGCTGGAAATCTCTCAGCTTTAAGTTATTTATTTGCTCATTATTTGCTCATTATTTGCTACAAGGCCGTGAACCGGTATGGAAGGTAATATTTTACCAGATTTTAGAGACCTTAGAGACTTTTGATAAATATATTTGAAGTGCATAATGCTACACACCATCTAACGGGTGCCATACAACTGGGCCTAGTTGTATTTAATCTTAATAAGGCCTCTAGGGCCAAAAACGAAATACAAACTACAATTAAGCCCCCAATAATAGGGTTTCAAGGGGCTTTTAACTAGTGCGTTAGCGTTAACACTGGAAAATCCTGAAAAATTCGGGCACCAAAAAATTATTTAAAGTCCAAATTGTTATTTTAAATGAACTGGTTTTTAATGGTGTTATTTCAAATATACTGGTTTTTAATGGTGTTATTTCAAATGTACTGGTTTTTAATGGTGTTATTTCAAATGTACTGGTTTTTAATGGTGTTATTTCAAATGGTCAAGTAGTGTATTTAAAATTATACGGTGTACTATAGAGGCTTATGTGCTGACTTTTAAACTGTTCTACGTCGGAATCTGACAGAGTCGTAGTAACCAGTGCGTTATAAGTACCTATAAACGCCATAACCCTTTTTTAGAATACAAATAAAATGGTATTGATTGCTCAGTACTTAAGTTAACTCCCACGCCCGTTAAAAAAAAGTGCTGAACAAAAATCAAAACCCACCAAAAAGTTTAACTTTAACCACTTAAAAACACCCATAAACTTATAAAAGTTCGACATCGAATTTGATGAGGCTCCACACTGAAGTCACAGCTCCCAATAAGTAAAATAATACAAAGTTGTATGCAATTAAAAACACTGTGAATACATATGCAGCATGTTATATGCTATACTGTGAGGATTATTTACTACCTAAATTACATTTCTATCATAGTTAATCTTAGAAAACACGACATAGAATCAGTTAAAATAATTTCTAAAGCAAGAAAACGTGTTAATGAGCCATTAGAAAAATGGGTCATTTTAACCAGAAACATGTTCAGAAGTATCCTTTTGAAACGGATATATTTTACACAAGGTATATATTTTGATCAAGCAGAGATTTTCCGCTTGTATAGCTAAAATTATAAGTTTAATCCATGAAAGATATTGGAAAGATAAGGGGACTAGTTATCATTGTAAGTTGACCCCATCAGAGGTCACCGAGGGGTCAAATTACATTTTAGGTGTCATAATCGGCATCCTCTTAAAAAATGCTTTCGATTGAGGGGTATATCATTCAATTTGAAAAAATATGTTATTTGACCCATTTTCGCTTTTCGTCAGGCTCAAAAGGGGTCATTTTACCATTTTTCGAATTTCAAATGACCATATTCGGAATCACCGTTAAAAATACTGTTGATTGAGGTATCAAACGTATCTCTAGCATGTAATTTGAAAATCGTGTAATTTGACCCCAAGGTGTTATTTTACATTTTGGGCACCACCACCGTCTTCGCTGATGTCGATTTACTACATGGTATACGGCGTTGTCTGAAAAAAACTTATTTACGATTTATTTTATTTCGCCCACGTTTTATTCATATAACTCTCAGACACGACGAAAGCGGGATAAAAAATCGTATCGGATGGCACGCTCGCTGATTGGCTCAATACGATTCCAGCTTTCTCTCTATTGGCTAGATAACTTTTTGTCGAATTTGTTACTTTTTTTTATCCCGCTTTCATCGTGTCTGAGTGTTATGAAAATGCATTGGTGGCCCAAAAACGAGTTGAAATACTAATGGGTATACAGAAGAGATGTAGGATCAACAATGAAATTCCCTGAAAAATTCATTGCTAAAAATCAATCGCTAATTAATTATGGGTTGTTGAACAACATAAGCAACATATTTGAACCCTTTTTTAGTCGTTAATTATTTAAAATCCTATTGGTTAGTATTCCAATAAGAAACGAATACATCGCATTACGAGCATTAACTCACGCACTGAATTAGGCTTAATGTGAATCAAAATGAGACCGACGATCAGAAATCTTCTGTTTACTATAAAAACAGTCTGTGTATTTCCAATTTACTTAAAAATCACAATGTTTCTAAAGAGAACCGCTGACAACCTAACTATAAGTAAGCAAGTTTTTTGTATGTATCTGGCTCTAGTTTCGACTAGTTGGCTTTTTCATGGCCCAATTAGCTATTTGGGTGAGGGACTGTATTAATAAGTGGAGAAAAGAATGGCATTTTTTCTAATTTCTAGATTTGTTTGGTTTTTTGTGAACATTATGTTGAAATTAATTGTTATCAAGAAAAATCACTCCACACAAAATAGAACTAAAATGAGTTGGAAAGCTGAAAAAATATGGTCTGAAAAAATATGGCCCATAAGGGGCAGTTTTTCAAATCGAAAAAATCGCGGCCCATAAGGGACTAATGGCCCCTAAGGGTCCGGCCCATAAGGGACGGAGGACTGTAAATCAAAATAAATATTTACTTTTGATATGAAAAATATAAAAAAACATTTAACCAATATATTCGTTTTCCACCAAAAGTAGACGTTCATCGCCGCTACCTCATTTTTTCAGTCTTCTGAGTTTATCTAACCTCATAATTTTACTATTTTTGATAAAACAAATAAAGTCGAGTTAGCTGGTTTTTAGCTGGTTTTTTAGCCGGTTTTTTAGCCGAGTTTTTAGCCGTTTTTTAGCCGTTTTTAGCCGTTTTTTAGCCGGTTTTTTTTAGTTTTTTAGCCGGTTTTTTAGTTTTTTAGCCGTTTTTTTAGCTAAACAATATTTAACTCAGTGATCTGTATTGAAAACACCGTTACCAAACTCAAAATAATGAGTAAATAAGGTAGCGGCGATGGACGTCTACGTTACGTGGAAAAAATATTAGTTTTATATCGAACAAAAAAAAATCACAAGTAGAAGCGAAATTACGACTCTGTTTTCTCACTGTACTTTCCTAGAATAAAAAATGTACTTTTCTAGAATAAAAAAGGGCAACTTTTGGGCTAAATTTTTCTAACAAATTTTTATAGAAGAAATTAATGCAACGTTGGAGAAGTTGAACAATTGCGTCATATGCAAGATTGAGTCGAGTGGGTTTAGTTATATATGGATTCGGATCGAATTGTATACACTTTAATTTCAAAAGTTATCAATTTATGCCCTATTTATAATTATATAAGTACTTTATTGATCCGATTTGAAAGCTTGCTATGTTCATATTGGTTTTTCTTGGTATGGTGATAGGAGCAGGCATACATAATAATTATTTATAAGGTGCCCAGTTAACTTCCCCGTTTTCTTATGACGAAAAAATCTGCGCTCAAAAATAACCGCGAATCCCGCCCATGGTATTTCCATTTCATTCAAAACAAAATATGTTTAAATTTTTGTTGTGTAAAAAAAAATCCCATGCTGTTCATTGATGATCTGAATCAGAGATGTAAAAGTTATGTTTTTTTTTGCAAAACTTGAGAATTTCAGAACTATAACGTCGATAGAACAAAAGAACGCAAGAACACCGTTCTGGGCCATTTTCCATCACAATACAGAACGGTCATTTGGAAACGGTCATTTGGAACGTTTTTTCGTTCTTTTAAAAAAGGGGTTCTGGGCATTTTTTACATCACAAGAACGCTCCAGAACGCGTTCGAACGGTCAAGAACGTCAGAACGAAAAAAAGTAATAATTTTTTTATTAGTCCCTTTTGTCACATCTCTGGTCCGGATGGCTTTGATTTTACTTTCGAACCATGGACCATGACGAGTCAAGTTATTTCAAGCTTTTTTAATGTCACATATTCTAATGAACTTTTATTCTCGAATTTAATGCCGTCTTTGAAACGGATACGGAAAAGTCCTTTCTGGCAAATAATAAACTGAATAAAACGGAAAAAAGACACACCAAAAACCGATATAACAGCCATAAATATCCAATTTGTTCCTCTGAAAACAAATTAGACCAGAATTAAGCGTCTTCTTATTTAATTATTGACATGTTGGATAATCTGGATTCGGCAGATGTCTGGTTTTGTTGGAGTTTTAAATCGGTATTTTGATGTCTGATGAAGGCTCGTTTTATCGGATTGAGCAATGGACTTATCAGTACTTCCATCAAAACTCAACACCAAGTCAAGGCAGTTTATTTAAAGCATCCCCAGAGTATCTGGTAAGTTCATAAAAGTTTAATCACGTTTTATAACCAATAATGGCAGCATATTAGTTCGTCTGTTGCGTGCTTAGTCTCACCCGGGCAATTTTTTTCTAATTTTGCATTTGTGAGTATGGCCAAAAGCGTAGGCAAAAATTTAATTTTAATTGTTTTTAGGGTGACAGTAAATCCTCGAAATTTAATCCTCGAAATTTAATAAGTTACAGTCCTTAATTCTATAACGGCCGTTTTCGTTTCTCGAAAAAAGCGGCCGTTATGGGGTGAACGGCCGTTTTTTGAGGAAAAAAGTGGCCGTTATGGAATAAACGGTCGTTTTTGGAGGAAAAAAAGCGTCCGTTATGGGATAAACGGCCGTTATGGAAGCGCCCCTTATGGACTCAAGGACTAGCGGGCAATAATATGATGTTAGTTTTAATACAATAGTGTTGCCCATATATTTACAATAAAAAAAATTCAATTTTCGTATCAGTAAACTCAAAACCGTTGAAAAGTGGTTGACGAGTCGGTGCTCTCATACCTTCGCAGTTTTGAGGTCTTATTCAAAAGTCAAGATATGGGCCATACAACTGTATTAATAGTTTTCATAAGATAGATTTTAGCGGTCAAAGCGGATACGAGAATCTATTAAGCGACGGCGAACTCATGGTGCGGATGAACGATTAGATTCAATACTAAAAAGTTATAGAAAGAAAGTCGTCAAGCATTCTTGGGTGTACAAATTGAAGAATTAATATTTGTATACCCTACATTCAGTCTGTGATAAGTAGTCGCCGACTATTTTTGCCCGAATTTTTTTTTTTCAATTTGACACCCTTGAATTCCCCGAAACCGGAACCAATAGATGCCAATCTTGACTGGTCGGACGAAGTATCCAGCGAAAAGGAAACTGTGATTCAAAACAATTTCACCAACAACGGAGGAGTTGCCTAATACACATGTTCATTAAAACCGTGTCTATTGAAAAATTATTCTTTCTTTATTCTGTGATAAAAAATATAAACTTGAAATTAACTGAAATAAAGTATAAATGTTTGTACAGCACGACAACATGCATTTCGACTACGCGCTGGTATAATAAACCACTAAGGGCGCAACTGAGTCGTCCATTCAGCGACCGCTCTTTTGTCACATTTTGCCAGTTTATTCGAGATGAAATTCATACATGTCCGACGATACATCAGTTTATTGATCAAACCAGGCCCCGTGTGAATTCGTAAGGTCCAATGCTACCCAGTAGTTACTAGACTTTCACAAACTTTTCGTTGAAACAAGCCGTCACGTTGCTTCTCATGAATTGGTTAAAAAAGTAAAAATAAGGTAAAAAGTAAAAAATTAATTATAACTATAACAATTATATAAATTATAGTCTTTTGGGTGAAGGGTACCATTCTTGGTCGCAAAAAACTTTTTTATGAGTACTTTTGCGACCACACATTTTCTCGCGAATTGTTGTTCAAAAAATGATTTTACGACCATTTTTACACCTAAAACAGTGGTCGCGAAACTTCACCCAAAACATCATTTCGCGACCATTTGGTCGGGAAACCATATTTTGAACAACAATTCGCGAGAAAATGTGTGGTCGCCAAAGTACTCATAAACGGGTTTTTTCGTGACCAAAATTACTCGCGAAATTACCCCACTCTGTCCTCTGTCTCTTGAGAACAGCCGGTCCCTTGACTGACTTGTTTTTTCATTTTAACAATTGACGTAGTAACGGCACTCACGGGACGGATGATATAATAAGGACTATATTATTTTTTAATATATGATAGTGTTATATATACTAGTATTCAAACATTTTGATGTTATGGCATTTCGTTATAAATATACTAAAAAAAAAACAAAAAGAACCGCCAAACCTAATGTCGTTGCTGGTTTCGTCGATTTTGTTGTTGGAGCTTTTGTTGATTTAGTACCGTCGGTTTTGGTTGCATCTGTAGTTGGCGGTTTTGTCGGTTTTGTGGATTTGGTACCTTCGGTTTTGGTTATCTGTGTGGTTGGCGCCACGGTTGAAGAAACCCAGTTAAAGTCACAGTCGTTTTTGCACCCATCTGGGGCGTTTTTCGCCGGACAAATGGTGCATGTTTCGCCCGTGCATTCATTTGAGCGAATTCCAGTGCACTCTTCGGATAACTCCCGACGACCCATGCAGCCGTCACATTCATACATTAAATGAACCAAAAAGTCGTCAACAGTCATGCCTAACCATGGAACACGGCCGTTGCCGTCGTTCTCATTAAGGAATTTTTGGACATCTTAAGAAATAAATTAAGATGTATATATAACTGCCCTTGCAAGAATAACTAAAATTAAATGTTTTAAAAACCGTCATTTGTGTTTTTAAACGGTGAATTTTTTCTTACATTTTTCCATATCCGACTTCAGACCACGCCGCTTTCGGGAATGAACTTCGCCAAAGCGTCCTTCAAAATAGGCTCCGTGTTCTCCTCGTTCTTCAAACAAAGCAAGAGCATTCATGAACCAGCGCGACGTCGGATCGTCCACCTCACGTCTTTGTCGGTTAACCCACGGAAGCCCGACCTCACCAATGGCTGAGCGGACCCCTCGTCGGTTTCCGGTTGTTCCGGCGCCCCCTGGTCGAGCTGACCAGTCTTAATGATATAGTGAAGTTTTTATATTTTGCAAACAAATAAAATATCCTCTGACATATAACGAAAAGGTAAAAAAATGTTTAACAATAACTTACCGCAGTTTTCACCGTACCATCCACACTTTCCGGGTGGCGTACGTTCTAGCGGCGTGCCTGCATAGCACTGGAATGTGTATGGAAAATCGGGTGTAACATAGTAGGCGTAATTCCCGTTTTCATCTTCTCGTCCTCCACAGTGATCCATATCGGATTGACACCAGGGCATATTAGTAGCGGGATTAATACCGGGACCCATGATTGGGAAGCCGTCCAGTGCAACGCCATATAATTTAGATTTGCCGGTGCATTGTGTCACACATTCACTGTATACATGGTAGTGATAATTTGCCTATGAGGGTTAAAAATCATTTTGTTGGAAAAAATGCTGTCGAAAAATCTTTAAAAAATTATCCATTTTTCCAAATAGATAAAATAAAATTCTGTCTGGGATGAAAAAACACGTATTACGCAATATATGCAAGTTACGCAATACCTTTTTTCTATTATTTTTCATCTTCTACACAATTTCCATCATACGCCTACACTATGTACGTTTATCTTTATAATTTTATGTATAATAATTTAATAAATTAAAAAAAAATGACGAAAAAATCTAAGAAAATCTGGAATAAAAATTCAAAAAAAAAAATTAACAAAAAAATAGAAAAAAATCTGGAAAAAATTAAGAAAATCTAGATGCATAAAAAAACGATACTTGAGTTTTTTAACCCACCTGTTGGGCCGGATGCGCGTAACATAAATCGAGTCCGACGAGCTCATACAGTCCGGCGTCGCAGCACTTACTGTCATACCCACTAAAAAGTGGTACCCCGTTGATGGCGTAACCAATTACTCCCATATTTGCCGGATCAAATGTTGTTTGGTCACCAGCCTTTTTGACCGGCTTTTGAGGGATTCGTACATTATAGTTTCGCGGTGCAATTGCGCGACACGTGTTATGATCCGGGATGCCATTAGACGATAATTGCCAGTAATCACCCGAAGCGCTTCCTGAAACCTGACAATCATGTGTTGACGTGCAATCACTACTTGTGCAGTCTTCTTCTTTCTGCCAAAAGCTGCCAAAACGGCAGTTAAATTTGGCAATCCATTCGTCTGTCCATTCGCCGGGCCATTCACCCTCTGTTGTCGGATCGGTCGATCGTGTGCCATCAGTACCTTGGGTTGATCTGGTCGACATTGTACCATCAGTGCCTTGAGTTGATTGTGTTGGTCGCGTTCCGTCAGTACCCTTTGATGAACGTGTTGGTCTAGTACCATCCGTACCTTTACTACTTCTGGTTGGTCGAGTTCCATCGGTTCCTTTTG
>SCLG01000238.1:0-24534 GCA_004367875.1 Oikopleura albicans
TGAACACAAAAAAAGAAAAAAAAGAAAAAGATGTTCTCGTTGCTCCCCCCCCACCCTGTGTAGTTTAGCGAAAACAGATTTTCTATAACCCCTTTTTTTTTTTACGATGTTTCGCTCTTTATTACAGAGACAAAAATAGGCGAGGTTTCTGCATTAAAATAAAAGGACAGTGAAATCGGTGCCCCATTACAGGGCAGGAGGTCAGTTGGCCCAACTTTGTGTTATCGTTACACTCGTGCAGCCAGATGTTCCCCGACTTCGTCCCTTTCAATCGTAGTCTTTGAATCTTGGTTCATTTAGCAAAATGAGTCATCGTATCGTCGCGTCCAATGAGCATCTCCCAAGTTCGAGCCGCACTCTGTGATTGGCTGTCTGTAGGTAAACTATTATATGATCCTATATTTTTATTTAAAAATATTAAAATTATAAATTAGTAATATTTTTACAGCTACTGTCCCGATATAACACGTTTTTTCCAGAATTGAAAAAATTACACATTAGTGTATCGAATATTCGTGATTTATTGCGATTTTTCTAGAATGTCTCACTTTTCAACGATCGAGATGAAATTTAATGTTGTTCATTTGAACAAACTTCAGGACAGAGATACCAAAAATTAATTTATGTAAATAAAATAATTTTTAACAAATTTTTGATTTTTGACAATACGGCTTACGTCACCATATGACAAAACAGAATCATAGGGATATATAATAGTTTACTCTTGGGTAGATTATGGCTTTTCCGAATTTTTTTCGGAAAAAAAAACTGCCGACTCATGTTAACTCATAGGCACAGGTATATATTATGTAACTCTGACTAGCAGTTTCGTTCAAAATATGGATGGCCTTGAGAACAAACAGCGTGTGGTGGACCACAACGACAATTTGAAGCGTGAATTACGACGCGACATTGAAACTCATTTGGAATTGATGTCAAGTTTAATCGGCCGAGGTCTTGAGACAGATATGATACCTGCAGACCGAGTGTTATACTCTGTGGCCCGAAATTCAGTAAGTTATCATATAATTAACAAAAGTGTCTAAAAATTACTTAGACAAGCAGAAATATCCTATCATACTGTATGTTTTCATTGACACAATGTCTGTCAGACTTTTGCTATTATAAGCTTGTTCTATATAAAAAAAAAAATAAATGAATGTGATAATCTAAATTTGAACTCTAACAAATGTCAAAACTAGTCCATATTTGAAGTGCAAGATAACTCGTTAGGCACGATTTTTTTTTATTCTCTCAAATAGATTTTTCATATTTAAACACGAGTTTAAACACAAAATTGTTTATTTATTTATATATTTTAATAGAATCAAAATTTATGACTTCTTTAAGGTCCGTGAAAAAACTGCTACTTTAAACGTAGTATTGGCGCATGATGGTTCAATGCAGCTTCGAGCATATAAGGCCACATTGGCCAATGTAGGCCAGGAACCGTCAACCTCAACCGAGTACGAATATCAGGACACCGTAACTTCGGAGACTACAACCGAGCCTATAAACCGATTATTTTATGAATCGGAGGCCTCGACTGGTACTGCCGACTATTCCGCTGATAACGAAGAGGGCCTTCGCTGCGTAGTCGACAACCGAGTGCCACGAATGATCATGGGTGACGGATTTGATGAATTGTTAAAATTATTGCTGAAGCCAATTGAAATGGCCTTGGTCCCACGACCAGGCCTTGAAACCACCTTATTTGTGCCCATGCAGGACATCGCTATTATGCGACTTTTTGATGTAAGTTAACCCTCAATGCCAGTCTTTTTCACATATTTTGAGTAAAATTCACTTGAAAAAACATTCTTGAAATTCTGTCGTTCTAGAACTTTATTAATATTGATGCCGGAAATTAATTTGCATAGGCTAATTTTATGAACATATGGCTATATATAAATTGACGTCTTATAAAATTCTTATCTTTACAATTTATTTCGTAGGCTTTGATGATACTATTGAAGTCTGATGTCAAACTCGAGCTTGAGATGTTTCACTCAATAATTCGACGACAAGACCGAGAAACCTACTTGACAATCTGTGGCCAATTGTACGGTTTTGTTGAACCACTTCTTCGTGATTATCATGGTTCACCCAATGGAATGCGAAACCTGCTTCAATTTTTGAAACGGTAAGGAAAAATTCCACTTAATCTATACAGTATACTGTTGCGTTTTTTATATTTTGTGAGTGAAAGCCTTAAAATTATTATAAGGTTGTGTTTATAAATTACTGTATGTTCTCTTGAAAATCTAAATGGAACTGTATTGATATAAGGTCAGGCACTACTTTACACAGTGATTCTCTGAGACTTTAAGATAAACAACTATATGTTTTTATGGCTCATAAGTTATACTAAATTTTAGCCAACGGCTTTTGTAAAAAACTTTGAATAAACCTCATAACATAATTTTGTTTTATTAGATTCTCGCCACTCGCACACGCCACCTATGAGACGTATTTTTACACAATTGGGGAGTGGGCAGCCCAATTCCGCCAGAAAAAGGCCGCTTTATTTGTAATCAACGCCGCCGCAGACAAAATTGCTAAGTATCTGCTTGATAATGTTGATCGTGAGCTGTTTGTAACAGGTTGGAATTTAGATATGAATATCTATTCCACCCTGTTACAGGTAAATGAGCCCGAGTTTGAAAATGTGACACTTGTTGAAGGTGACCCACATCCAGTCGAATTAGACACTGCAGTCTCTTTCGACAATTTGCCCAGGTAAATTTATTATTCCGTTAAAATAGAATTTCTTTTTGACAAAATTAAATATGGGCTAAAGTGATGGATATAGACATGGGACTCTGCCCACGCTCAAAAATGATCCCCAGACATAAAGAATGGGCCCCCCTAAGCTATACTGACAACGCGGCCAAGTAAGCTTTTTAAGCGTATGATGATTATACTAGCGAAAATAAATAATTGGGGA
Source organism: Oikopleura albicans (assembly GCA_004367875.1). Taxonomy (NCBI): domain Eukaryota; kingdom Metazoa; phylum Chordata; class Appendicularia; order Copelata; family Oikopleuridae; genus Oikopleura; species Oikopleura albicans. The sequence continues at coordinate 2,948 of SCLG01000238.1, forward strand.
AGAAACTATCGATACTAGTTTTATGGTTTTCGACTCATACCCCGATTGGGCATGTTACTTTTAACCATATTGAAAACTACAACTAGACGACACTTATTGTAAGGTCAAGACAAATTTGGTTTACTAAGTTTTGATTAAAATTTCATACTGAAATGTACATAAGTGCTACTTGACCGATAAAATACTCATACATGTTTTTCTCCAACTTAGTCCCGACTACAAGATATACAAAATCAATGGGCGATACCACAAATTTTGGACCGCCGGGATGGATTTTTTTTCACTTCCAACCTTACCACGTGACGTCGAAGATCCGCTCTGTAGCCCGAAATTCATGTCACCCGTGATGCAGTATGTTGGTGAGATGGTTCTTGAGGGTAAAGAACCTCAACCCCGCACCGCACCGCGTGAAATGTTTTTTAATTATTTCAAACTGGAGGATCCAAATTTGCTACAGACACGCGTAGAGTGGTGCATTTTGAAAAATATAAGCACCAGGTTCAATTTTTTATATGCCTCACACCTTCTCATGCTTAATGATCGGCCAAAAATGTGCGAATATGGTGCGGGGTTAAAAAGCATCACATGTGGGCGTCCCGACTGTAATGCTTGCAAGCTACGATTTTTCCAGCTTGATACGCACCGTCAAAAGCCTTCACAATCGTGCGTTATCGTAGCTGAATGGCTTTTGCATATGGCCAAAACTCGACAGGTTATCACTGAGGTCAGTAGTATAGCAAGATAAAAATTTTTGAAAAAAATCACTATACGTTATAATATATTATACCCATAATCAGATCAAAGTGAAAAATCAAAACATCCAAGTCAGCTTTCGCCCTTAATACAAGTTTCACGTTTATAATTTATAATAGTATAAGTGTAGGACCTTATAAACGCCTAGCTTAGCAAAATACTATTACAGTATGCTATGTTTTATTTATATATTATTAAATATGATAATATATTGTTGTTATATAAATAACCATTAAATATGAATAGGGCACGGTGGAAGTTGTAACCGTAGAAGACACCCTGGATTCTTCACGACCACGTCTGAAATTACTGTCGCCAGAACCGCAACAACAGATGTTCGCCGGTCATGGCAAATACGTGTCAATTATCACCGGCCGTGGAAATCATGCGCCTGAGGACTTGCCCGCCGGAACGGTATGCAAATTTATATGTGTAGTATTTTCTGATTGACTTTATTCTTACACAACTCAGTGATTTCCTAGATATTTTTTTGTTATTATTTTTCTCCATGAGAAAAAAAAATTCAAATATATTACCAAAAATTATTACATAGTCTGTCAATTATGTAGTTTTTGCAGCAACTAATTGTGTAGGATAGCCATGGTAGAGTATCATTCTGTACAATACTCTAGAATGATATTCTAGAATATATTCAAGAGTAGTCAATCGACAACATACATGTTGTAATAAACTGTTAATATTTCCGAATAATAAGAAATGTTTAGCACTATGTGCCAAAGACCGAAGTGACCTTCAAGTGCATGATGGAGAGTGCCGGGTTAACCTGCTCCTTCGACAATGTCACTTTTGATCGACTTCATGTGTCGTTGTCACCTGCCGACAACCCCTTGGAGGGGTTTATCAAATTCAGAGACCTGTCGCTCATCAAGATGTATGGTCATCATGGACCAAATTTGGTTACCATTTTTGATTTGCGAAACTTGATTTCCGAAAATTACAAAAAGATGACCGCCAAGTAAGTGTACCACTACTGATAATACTTAATCAAGAGGGGTCAAAGTTTTTTGAGAGGAATCAAACATAACCTTTTAACGTATATGACTATTTTTTTTTTTTATTTATATATTTTTCTGATGAAAAAATCCCAGGCCTATGAATCAAAAGTGTAAGTGCCAAAATACTACAGAGCACGAATGAAAAGATATGATGCATTATAACATATGAATTTATAGTCAGTTTCAAATGTTGCATCAATCGTTCGAACATACTGTATCAATAAACCATGACGATTCATTGACATCGTCGCGATTGATGGCAGAGTGGCGGTCGGCCCGAAATATTTTTGTAAACCGCGCCGCCGCGCACAAGGAGCGCCCTGATTTGACGCGCAAACTTTTAGTCAATGATATGCATCCTGAGTTCAGCATCAAGACTTCCAAGGATGCTTATGCATATGTTGCACTAAAGGGACTTTGCCCTGAACCCGTTTGCAGTTCGCGTGCTGGCGAAGCAATGAGTTGTCAATTAAATGTCGACGTTTATTTGTATTTTGTCGACGCCCTACGTCGAGGCTATAACGATGCGAAAAAGTCGTCTTTTTACACTTTCGGCAATCGTGGACACCCAACCGTGGAAGTGTCAACACGAGGTAAAAAATTTTTTCATTGACTAAAGACTAGTATTTATATAACTACTTTCATATATGAGTACAGAAAGTTTCGTTTTTGAGTTTAAACTCATGTATTTTTGAAATATTTTTTGGGATTTATAGAATATGCCCATAATTTATACACTATAAGTATATCGTTCACCCTATTTTTAAGTGAACGAGTTTATGGCTTCATTGAACCGGGCCGGTTTCGTAAAATCAACTATGATGGCTGCACTTCATGCTTTTTGCGAACCAATGGTAAAGGTAGTTGACGGCCGGCGAGTATTTTTTGGCCAAGTATACGCCTTAAAACGTTACGATGGGTACGAGATCTTGGATTACACTTTTTCGATTACTTGCCCCGGGATTTTTCAAGGTGATCAAACAGATTTGTGGACAAAGGCCAATGCCCAAGAGTTGGCACTTTTCGAATAAAGAAAACACCTCATAGTCAAAGCTTATTAAACATCTTTTTTTGTATTATTCAAAGTGAATCATGTGATTACAGTGTCATAATCAAATATAATCATTTCGTTTCTGTATCATGCACAGTTTATAAACAAAGTTATTCTTCAACTTCATTTCAACATACCATATAAAACCGTTTTTCTTATTGCAATAAATCATATTCCGATATTTTTTTACCGAATGTCAACACAGATCAAACAGTGAATGGTAGTATTCGCACACAGGGGAAATAAAAAATGAAATGGAAAAGTTCTATCCTATTGATACAGATTTAGAAAACTACGACACAAACTATCATTTTTAACAAGACTATTATTTTGACCTTAATTGTTTTGTAGGTCTTGGCTAGCAGCCAAAGCGAAGTCGATACTTCGAGATTTTTTAATAAGTGGCCCAAATAAAGTGGGCGTAGATTTCCTAACACGCGAGTTTTCGTCGTTGGCACCCCGTTTACGGGCACGTTTGACCTGATTCTGGACTAAAAAGTTGGCCCTAGGTATAAGGGGCGAAAAAGATCCCGACAGGGATCGGTCACCAATGGAATCAGGGGTGTCAATATCATTAGAGAATTGACCACTCGAAATTGCTGACAGGTTTGGGGGCGTGTTGAGACCTTTATGTTTTGAAATACCACTAAGAGAGGCCTGAAAGGGATCACCCGCGTCGGCATAGTGACCAACTAACCCTAGGTGATCAATACACCGGTCAATTTTTTCAATGTCTGATAAACCTTCCTTTTTGATCAAAACTTGAACTTCGTTAAGTGTGTCAAGAAGTTTGTTCATGTCAACTAAAGTTGACTTGATGCCGGATTCAAAGAGCGACCGGGCATGGCCAGTGATGCGCATCAATTTGTGTGCAATTGCAATGCCTTTGTCACTGAACATGTCATGTCGCTCTTTGAAATCGGCATCAGTAAGATTCACACTCAAGTCCGTAGACTTATTGTTAATAATTTTTTTAACATCGCTCAAAAATTCACTCATTGTAATAGTTGCCCGCCACAAAAAAGTATCAATACAGTTTAAGTCACGTTCAATCAATAGTTTTTTTGTTTTTGCGATTTCATTAGTCGCCAGAAGTCGCTTCTCTTCTAGGGCATTTTTGACCGCCGCAATTTTATTTAAACGCTTGTCGACCATTTTGGTACATTCACTTTTTTCGATTTTAATTTTTTGTATTCCTCGTGATTAGAAACCAAAATACGTACTTCAAGGTCGAGTGCGCTGAATCTGGCTGATACCTTCGCATTTCGGACATCAAAGACCCTTACGATACCGCGGGTCGTCATGGCCTTGGGCGGTAGTGCGGCAATTTTGAGATCACCGGTTGTTTCATAAAAACCTTTTTCTGCAAATGTTTTCAGGCACCGTCGTCTTTTATTAGCATCTGATCCAAGGTCGAATTCCAGAAAGCGTTTGCAGGACGAATTCACTGCCAGCTTCACTCCTGGCGATGTGACACCAAGGTCACCGAAGATCGAAGAGTTGATGCTGTAACCGGACGAGTTGCCAGACGAGTCGAAAAATGTAGGTTTTGTAATATGGACGTCGTTTGTGATATTGATAGATGTTGAGGAAAAAACCTCATTGGCCAAAACTTTAGTGCGAGCCGCATTTGTAAGTAGTTTATGGCCAAGAAATAATTTAGCCGATTTTCGGATTTGGGTTTTGAGTCGGGATGGAATTTCAGCTGACTTATACCGGTCAGGGAATACGTCATTGACCATGCTTAGGACAAGGTCAGCTTTACCCACCAATGGGTCTTGGCCATTCTTCAATTTATATAGAAAATCGGTTTTGTAAAACGCTGCCGATTTGTCAAAAAGGGCATCAATATCAGTGTCCTTGAAAAACGTGACATCATTATCGTCATGACAGCCCTTTTCCATTGATAGAAGGCGTAGCATGATCATACCGATTAGTCCATTATAGGTGATTACATCTTCAGTGAAGATACGCGTGATTTTAAGATTTTTCCCAATATCGTCACATTTGGAACAGCGAAAGCTGTAAATCACCTCAGGGTTAGCGTCTTTAGGCCATTTTTCAGGGTCACAGGACACATGATCATGGGAGTCATCATAACTGACCAGCAACTTTTTACCGTCTGTGTCAACTCCGTCAAATTGAACGAAACCCTTTTTAGTATAGAAGTCAATGGTGGCTTGACCATCCATAAAGTCGGTAATGTCAATTTCAGCGCATTTTTGCTTTAATCTACCCCATTGTTTATGGGAGTAGGAGGCTTCACGCTTCGAGTCAAAGTAGTACACTCGATACACTGGTATTTCATCCCAACTCATCTCGTCATTTTTTGCATTTGTTAGTGTATCGTCAGCAACGGCCACTAATCAAAAACCAAATTTAATATACAGCATGATAGTAATATTATATTGACTAACATAAATATATTAGCCCTTGCATATTTTTACTTATGTACCACGCTTAATAATATGCGAAACAGTAATTGACATCTAATAGTAGCAAAATGATTAGGGTAAAAAATGGTATTAGAAAATGTAACACCACCCAAAGTATAGGTATAATGAACTACTAACGCTGAATAAACTCTCAATAAAATAATCATAGGGATTCTTTTATCATGCAAAGACTAGTTCCTACAAACCACCCGTAACTCTCCATACCGTAATTAGGGGTATCAAAGCTACGTTATTGTGGTTTTACGAGTAAAAAATGGTTTACGAGGTTCAGTAATTTCATTACTGAATAGATGTTTATATGTTGTGAAGTCTGACAAGTGCGCAGCCCAGGCCCAGCCACAGCCAGCTATGGATGGGCCCAGGCTGCGCACTTGTTGGGTCGGCACCTTGGGGCTACAAGAAAAAAAAAACCCAAGTTAATGTTTTTATATATTGGCGATAAACTACATAGGCTAAAAATAAGGGTGGGACGCACGCAGAAAAATTGCTGAGCATGTCATTCATATATAGTGACTGAACATGTTATCCCACTCATAGGCCCTGTCCACATTATCCCTAACGAGTTGATCAAATGGTTTGACTTCACTCATAAAACTGTAAACATGTTTTGCTTCTATTTGATAGTGTTTGTTTTGTGAAAATAAATAGTGGGCCAGCCCACTGTAGGCTAGAAAATCGTTTTTCATGCTATCGTATGCACTATTCATACTAGGTCCACTATTATTTACACCGTTATAATCTAAATTATGAAATCCCAAAGTCAATTCATCGTCATCAGACAATGCTTTGGGCTTGCATCGTTTACACCAATCCTGCCCTTTCTTATAGGGGTGTTGGCATTTCATGTTGAAATATTGTTTAACATTTTTTTTGAACGAAAAAGTACCCAGCAAAGACCTAATAGATTTCGGCAATTTATTATATTCATTAATAAAACATACCGGCCAACTGTTCATATAACTACTATCACTCATTCGTGATGTTTCATTTTCTGGAATACGTAGAGCCGTACAGTATCTACCCTTGTTGATTCCATAGTAAAATAATTTCTTTATATGACCTTGTGACAAATGGGCGTACCTTGCTGAAACTGTTTTTAAAAATGGATTTATAATGTCATATTCAGGATTTGTTGTGACCAAATACTTATCTAGCTGCTTTTTAAGCAGCACCGGTTTACCAGTCATAAACACTGAATTAATTTTGTTCATTGCTAAGTAAATATGTGTGTTGTGAAGTGATCTCAAGTTGAATTTTTTTTAGTATCTCACTGTACGAAATATGTCTATTTATATTATGATATTCTAGGTGTGCAAGACTTTTTACACCGTTACAGAATTCACGCTGTAAAATTGAATACCATTTTTCAGACAGCAGCGGTTGACATTCAAGAGCATGCTGGAACGACCCTACCGCTTGAGAGTTAAACAAGGTAATTAGTTGTTTATATGATCCGTAATTGCTCATGCTACATGTTTTATGTTTAGCATTTATAATTTTACCATAGGCGTGCTTACATTGTGTATCCAAATTAATATTAGAGTTCAATCTACACCCTAGGTACACTATATCTTCACTGACAGAAATATTGGCCCCTTCATGTACCAGGTTAATTTTATTTTTCCACTCACCGATTTTTAGGCAGACGGTTTTTTCGGCAGCCATTTTTATATCAATGTCGCTCATACATTTATCAACGTCTTTGAACAACGTGGAACATTTTGCTAGTACATCATTTTCCGTAGGGCCAGTGATAACAGCGACTAAATCATCAGCAAACGCTATTATTTTGTAATTTTCACTTAGTTTTTTCAAAACTGGATTATAAACCAGAGAGAACACGATGGGACCCGTGCCAGTACCCTGGCCTACCCCACAAGCAGGTAGAACTCTAAGTTCTGATCTTTCCCCAGAACTCTCGACAAAAAATGCTCTACCGGTTAAAAACGTTCTGAACCAGTTAAGTGCGACTTTGTCTGAAAATTTAAATAACTCATCAAGAATAACTTTATGCGACGGACTGCCAAAAGCGTTTTTGGCATCTAATAAACAAACCATTTTTAACGGGTCAGGATTAAGTCTTAATTCATTTGTGAGCTCGCATACTGCCGTGCCGCATCCGACACTACGTCTAAAGCCATTTTGGCTAGTAAAGTAAAGATTGTTTTTCTCAAGATAGTTTTGTAGTTGGGCAGCTACTATTTTTTCGACCGCCGACCCAATACAGTCACCTACCGCTATAGGCCTCCAATTTTTGATTTTTTTTAGATCCCCTTTTTTAGGAATTGCGCACCACCGTGTTATTTTCCAAAAATCAAAATAATCACCTTGACTAAGAGATTGATTGACCATTTCCGTGATGACCGATCGATATTGAGGCGATAACGACCCTAAAAATCGTTTACACATACCGGCCCTGCCTTTACTTTCATTTTTGCAGCTTAACAGCGCAGCCTTAAGACTACTAGATTTACACTTACCATCCCAAGAAACTTTCTCTAGTCGGAATAAATTTGCAATCGGTTGATTTTTAGCCATTTTTTTGGCGCGGACATTTTCTTCCATTTTACTTTTTTGTATAATTTTTGAAATGGGACAGTCCTTTTTACCACTTATTTCGCTAATTATTAGATTACTCTTATTTTTCGCAAAATAACTCGCTCCCCATTGGAGCTCACAAAAACCGTCAGCAATTTCGTTTACCGAAAAAGGACACTGTTTTAAGTTAGTTTTTGTTTTGTTCAGCTTATTATTAATTTTGAAAAACTCCTCGGAGTCTATAAAGCCATTTAAGTTACTTTTGGAGTTCATGAAACTTCTCCTATCGATATTACATAATTTGTAAAAAACCTTTTTTGCTTCCTTCATGGCCGGTTCATATTTAGTATAATTATTTTTCATCAATTTTCTGATGTGGTTAACTCTGTTACGCCAGTACATAGTTTTTGTAGAGTACACTGGTTTAAATAGGCCTATCTTACGTACTTTTACTGATTCCGGTTCAATAATATTAACCATTCTTTCCAGGTGGGCTTCTAATTTGAAGCAACGCCCTCTAGGAGTTAAATTTTTGTCTTCTAGAATATGTTCAAAAACGGGCCATAGATTTTCGCTAACTGAGGATATCTCATTGATATCAGAATGTTCACGTGAGAAAGCTCTGAAACTAAGTTCAGCCTCTGTGTTTTCTATGCTGATTGACCATTTTTGGCCTAGGTGTCCATCTGACACGATTTTTAATTCATCACGCATATTTAAATGATGGAAGTCCTTAAGAACAACGTCCCTAGTAAAAACACCATCTATCATGGTCTCAGTTACCGTCTTTTTTTTGTGAAATTCACGTCGGAAAGTCTTGCATTTGACATGGTTAATATGTTTAACCATAATATTGGTTAACTTTTTAATTTTTAAACCACCAGCTCCTGTCGTTTTATCAAAATGCGTGTTAAAGTCACCTGCTATAATGCTTGGAATTTTATTATTGCCCACAACTTTTTTTAACTCAACATAGTATTCTTCCATGCCAGTGTTAGTTTTATCAGGCAGATATTTAACAGACCTATCACCGGGCCTGTATGTAGAACTGTAAGCTATTTTAGTTGTACCAAACGTGAGGATGACTTTACAAAAAAAGTACAAATCTTTATTTTTTTGTTCGCAAAATTTAAACAGCTCCTCTTTCACAATCATACCTGCGTAACATTCACCATCCAAGTCTGCTTTGCTTGTCAAGAATTTATAGCCCGCCGGGCAAACGATATCAACAATTTCCTTTTTCAAATGCATTTCATTTATTGAAAAAATAGCAATATCATTATATGCCTTAGTCAGACTATCCAAGTTTTTTGCAGTTACATTTCTGATATTAATATTCAGACATGTTAGAATATCAAACGATTTTTTTTTCTCTTCATGAGAATTTTCATGTTTATTCAAGCCATTAAGGTTATAGAAATAAGAAGTTTCATTAATAGATTTGTTGGCGGGGATTTCACCAATATCATATTCAGGAATATATGTACTGTATTTAGATGTCTCATCATGATATTCATGCTCGAGCACAGTAGCCAATTTAGGTATGAAATCCCCGGCAACAACTTGCGTTTTTTTATTTGAGATTGCTTTACCATTAAGAAAAAGTTCTAACAGCATTTTGGCTGTGGGAGAGTCGTAAATATATTTTATACAGTATGTCTTCGAACCGACTTGAATTCGAGTGACACCGTTGTGAAGGAACCATGTTTTTATAGCATGTAGGGACATGTCATTGATATCCATGGTACTGATTGCAGCATTTTCTAAAAAATATTTGTCATTTTTGACTTCAAATAAGTCGTCGCTAAATTCAAACACACTATCTAGAGGTTCAAATAGACCGTCAAGACTAGTGTTAGTACAATTCGTTAAATTAAGTTGGTCATTTTCAATTATTGGGTCCACAAAAACTGGTTCAGTTTCTGAAAGCTCGACTCTTTTTTTTTCAATTTCGCCGAGTTTTTCATTTTCAAAGCTATTGTTAGATATAACTATATCGGAAGCTATCATACTACTCGTGTCACACTTCAAACACCTTTTTTTCAATTTTTTTAATTTTTTACACTTCTTAGCATTATACGAGAATTTACTTCTAAAAGCTAATTTTTTGCATAAAATCGACCTATCGGTAATATTGACGCCTATTTTTTTAGGGGAGTCAATCGATTTATCACTCACAATACGATTTGGTGAAGTAGAAGTAAATAACTGATAAGATTCGGTCACAATTTGTCAGTTGGTACGACGATTCTCAACTGCGTCAAAGACCACGCGCCAGCCACCCATGCATGTGAATGACTGAATTTCGTTGCCTTTCCAGTTGCCATCATCAACTGACGGTAAGTCATTAACCATCTTTACAAACCATGTGAAGATTTTTTTATCCGGGATCGCAACCAGTGCCGCACCAAATGCGCTGGCCTGACCATTACGAGTCATTTCCCGGATAAAGGCCTCATCGAATATGACCCGACGCATTTCTACAAGTTTTTCAATAAGGGCCGAAATAACCGTCTGGTCGACCCCTTCAAGAATAGCGACACTAGAGGCCGCTGCGTCCAATCGAGCCCTAAGGCATTCGATACATTTTTCACCGTACATGACCTGGAGCCAAATCCAGTTGCCAATTTCGGCTTCCAAAATGACCTGTTTACAATCTTCATTGAATTTGGCTTGCATTTTTTGGGGGTTAAGTCCAGAGGACCTCCATTTGCCACCAATAATGTACTGCGCGCCAGCATCACTACCCTTACGGCCTCTTTTTACTGGGGTAGACCCACATGCGATCCGAAGATGATCGTCATCCGTGACCGGGGTATGCTTACGCTTCACCTGTCGCCTAATAGGTGACGATTGAAATAGATTCCGAATGGGTTTACCTTGTCCCATTGTGTTTGGTACGGCCGTTCCGGTTCCAGACACAGTAGAGACGTTGCTTAACTTGTCAATGGCCGCATCGTAACCGGTTCGGAAATCTACTATCGTAACAACCGAATCAGATTGGCATGAATCGGTATCCATAGGGTGAGCAATTTCGCACCACGAGGCGTCAACGGGTTCAAGGTCGGAAAATGTCGTGTGCCGGTTAGTTACTTGTTTTAGCGAAGACATAACAGACTCTTTGTCGCAGTCAATAAGCTCCAAACCTGTGGCATTCATTTCCACCAACCTCAAAGTACAATCAGTCGTGACCGTCTGGTCCGCGCGTAATTGATTAATTTCCCGTTTGAGCTCAGTGCTCATAACCTCAATGTTTTTCGCATTGGCCGAGACCCGTTTGGCCTCATGAGCAGCCGCACTATAAGAGTTCTCGATGGCTTTTGAAAGCTGGTCTGTAACACAGATCGTTGATGCTTTGAGTTCAATAACCATTGAGCCGCACTCAGTCGCGACTTTGCCAGAAATTTTTTCAATCTCGGCCTGGGTATAAGCCTCATTCGCCGCCCGATGGCTGGCTAGACGCTCAGTAAGATCTAGTCGTGGGTTTTCGGTGGTAACTTTACCTTCGACCACTTTGAAGTTACCCTCCGCAGTTAAGGGTTCATTTTTGGCCTTCATTTCTTTTTCTTTATTGGCCCGCATTTCACGTTTCACCCGTTCATTGTCTTCATAACCCTGTTCAGTGTATTCATACAATTTTTCGGTGAAAAACACCCCTAAACGAGGGCACACCTTCGTCTTGCGCACGTCCTTGACAGTTTGATAATAACGATCATAGAAGCATGTGCGATAAAAGCGATTAATATGATCCTTCTGCGGTTTGTGAAACGCCATGATTTTCAGGGTGTAGTGGGTAAAGGACATAAGGGGCTTTTTTCCAGCATTTTTTTCTTGAGTAGTCGGGTCATGCTCCCACAAATGGCGTTGAGTTGTTTCCAACGCCTTGTTCTGGCTATGAACTTTGGCCAACCATATGTCAAATGCTAACTTATCGCTATTATTGAAAACCCAGTGCTTGACAGCAGGGAGCTTTACAAAATGCGTCGTTACCATTGGACTCATGGTGGCCTTGAACATTTTATCCTCACGGGCCAGATACTTCGGCATGAACTGAACGACCTTCAAAAAGTCGAATTTTGTCATCGGTTCCATGGCAACAACAAAATTGCGATTATGCGCATAAGTAATATCGACTTGGGAGGGTCGGATTTGGATATCTTCAAGGGCCTTGCATAACGTTTGATACTTTAGGTCCCGAATCAGCAACATTTTGAACAGGGATGAATTGTCTTCAGTTTTCGTGGCCGGAACATCATCACATTGCTCATTAGTGATTGCATCCGGACCGGTTCCAACTGTTTCACGTCCATGATAACGATACAACCCTGGGAATTGACAAAAGAAAGCCTCTTCCTTTTTTTGGCTGTTGCTCGGTGACACTTTTCGGCGATCATCATATCCATTACGATTCCGGTTATCCACAGAACGGTTGCCATAGTTACCACCCTGATTGGGATAGCGACCACCACCATTACTGCTGGAACCACCACCGTAGCCCCCTCCGTAACCGCCGTTATTGCCGTAACCGTTACCAAAACTACCATTACCACCGCCATTACCGTGGTTCGCCGGGAAATTCCCTAAACGAAACAGGTTAGTACTGCTTTCGCACAAATTGCACGACAAGTCAGTACGACTCATTAGGTGTCCGAGGCGACAGTACGACCATTGGTCGTTACTGTCAAAAAATCTCGAGGACCCTTTTATTTTGTTTTGAGTCATTGGAAATACATGTTTTTTTTTTGATGGTTAGGTGTTTTGTTACAATTAAATTATGATTACCTTGTGAGCGGGAACGATCGCTACCGTTGCCGCTACCGAAAGAGTTAGAACGAGAACGGTCTCTTCCATAGTGATTGTAGCCACCACTATTGCCGCCTCTTGAGCGCCAATTGGAGTCGCCTCCGTTTCTTTGAGACCAATTTGATTGGCCGTAGCCACCCCCGCGACTCCCTCCACGCCCTCTGGGCTGATAGTTGCCTCGATAAACCATTTAGCCAATCAGAATGCAGAGACTGAAAGTTACTGTTATAGAACGTTCTAGTTATCAGATTTTCGAATTTTTTTCTCTGCCAGACGTAACTCGCCGTCCCCGATAGGCTCACGAATTTTCAAAAACTTCTCTTACTTGAATCTCTGTAGAATTCGTTTTTCGTGAATAAATAATTGGCACAAAAATAATGTGCGACTACTCTCGATGCGCGTCGAAAGTTAAATGAGTTCTTTATATCATGAGTTCTGAGTTAATAAGCATATGCACTATAGTGGTACACAAATGGAAAATGCTCTCTAACACCAACACGTGACTAGCTAGGAATTTTTGGTCAATTGTTTTGCACTTTTTTGCTCTTGATTAGGCGTTAAACTGATATCTCTCATTTACTGGGCTATAGAGTCTATAGTATAGACTATAGTTGTTCCCTCGATTTGGGTTCCCCTAAAAATACCTGGATGTGGTTATACACGGGGGTTGCTATTGACTTTATCCAACAGACCACAACGCCTAAGAATTAAAACCGAAAAAATAGAACCATTTACGAGCTCTCTGTAGCAAACATTATAAAAAAAATCTCTACAAACTTTTGCATCAATTGAGAACGAGCCGACAATATTATAACAAATGGTCATATGAGCACGATTCTTAAATGGGACGGCTCCGATTAACTAATCAAGACGTTAATATCAAGATTAGAACATACCAAGCCAGTCACATTAGTAAATTGAAAACTCTGATCATAAGGCACTCTGAAATACAATTGTGCTAAAACGAGAGTGGATTAAATTCTGTCGTCAAAAACATAGACACAATTTCGTGAAAACGCAAATTGGTCACCATTAAAAAAATTCCCATAAAATCCGTTTACATAACGTTCACAACTAGAAAAAACTCTCTGAAGCTTACTTTTTTGGGCATATGTTACTACCAGTTTTGAAAAAGCGCGTATTAAGTTTTACATTTCTCACCATTTGTACACAAACATAAAATGTTAAATCAGAAAGCATAGGAATAATAAACAGTGGTTGTCCAACATTTTTTCTTTCGTATGAGAAATGCAATTACTTTTGGGCCAATTTGAGGTTCTCATAAAGATAACTTGCTCAATAACCTGCTTTTTTATGGCCGCCATACTGTTTTAAAAATGGTGATTTTTTCGAAGTTGTTAGAGTTGTTTCTAAGACATGATTTATGCCGACAAATTGTTGTTTTAGAGTATAATGACTTCCTTAAAAACAATATTTACGGCTGATATGACAAATGGTGAAAAATATACAGGGGGGTCTGGTTATAAGGTCAAGCCCGAAAAAAATGACTTGNTCAACAAGTTGGGAAAAAAGTTTCCCTAACCCTCAATGTTAAATACATGAATGAAATATTGAGTGACTCATCGACCAATGAGACATTAGTAAATATTTACAGCGTAATTAATTCAGTGAACTTGCTAGTTGTCACTATTGAAACCGTTTTTGGACCAAAAATAATAATAAGACAGATATTTACTACAAAATCGTTAACCAAAATGAAATATTTTATCATTGGCGGTGCCGTGGTGTTTCTCACGTAAGTTATACACTGTACTTTCAAGTCTGATTCGAATTAAAATTTCTAATTTTAGACGAGTTTTTCATTACATAATGAAGACATACAAAAGTTATCGTAAACAAGAAAAATTTTGTAAAAAATACGGCTATTCAGTTCGGTTGTGTCAAAAATTACAAACAAAAAATTATTTTTATAAACTAATAAATATGAAGATGTACAGGGGGTCGCCAAATAAGGGCCGGTTTCGTGATTTGAAAAACTGGCCCTTATTTTGTGACTTCGAGCCTTATTTGACGATAGCGACCCTTATTTGAGGGGCCCTTATTTGGCGACTCCTCTGTACAGGTTTAGGCGCGAGACAGCAAAATAGGTGGGGCGCTTGAGTTAATAGAAAATATGTTGCACAATCCGCTTTTAGACTTTGGTAATTTTGGAGTTTTGAAAAAACTGGGAGAAATGATAGTAAACGACGAAGAATATTTGGAATTTCGAATTAACGAGAAAAGAAAATATGGGTTAAATCATGCTGAGTATACCCCTCCAGGCTTCTTTTTTTCCGTGGCCGACCCTAATCTTGCGCGGTTCCTCATGAATTTGCCTCCGTCAATTGTGAAAAAGGCTGGCTTAACTCCGGAAGTATTTTTATCGGACAAAAACGGCTTGGGGCACAATCTGCTAATGGAGGAAGGCGAGGTGTGGCAAAGGCACCGCAAAATTATATCGAAAATGTTGCATTTAGATATTCTAGATACTTATATTGAACCAATGGACATTTCCGCCCAAACTTTTGTAGAACAACTCACACAGTCTTCAAGTCCAAAGGTTAGCGATGCTTAACTCAGTGCCGCGGTACATTGGAAACGTTTCAAAACTAAAACTCATTCAAAGAAAACATTTTGGGACAATAATTTTTTTGCTTTCGAATGTGAAAATTAATTAACTGCTGCGCTCTCGACAGTGCCATCTGACACTATTTTCATTTATTCCGCTAATAGCTCGAGATCGATAAGAGTTATCTCCGATCAGGTTCATATGCTTGTCAAGATTATTTTTTGATAAAATTAATTTGCGATTAACGGAAAATGACATCCGTTTTCCGACGTCGATACAGGTTTAGCCTCATGAAAATCGGCTGAGCGTTTCTAGAATAGAGAAATTTTCTTCTGTTTTCTTGCAATAGGGTGCTCCTATTGGCCAATATTATTTTGAAATATGCCGACACGGTATACTAGAAACGCGCAGCCGATTTTCATGAGACTAAACCAGTACCTTTATGCTTTTTACCGTTATACTTTTTTTTATTTTATGCAAAATTCCCCGTGTCTAATAATTCCAATAAATATATAAAAGCCTGCCAATCATTCTGGTTTTATATTTATTGAAATAATTAGACACGGCTTGATTATATTTTTCAAGCAGTACAGGTTTAGCCTGATGAAAATCGGCCGAGCGTTTCTAGTATTCCGTGTCGGCATATTTTAGAATGATATAAAATTTATATTATAAAATTTATATTATAAATACCAATTTTCCCTTTTTATTTTGAACTACCGGTTGAGTTTCGTGATATTCTTTACGTAGAGGCGTATTTATAAACAGGGGAGAAAGGAGTGGTACCATATCTCAAAATAAAAAGGGAAAATTGGTATTTATATCATTCTAAAATATGCCGACACGGAATACAAGAAACGCTCGGCCTATTTTCATGAGGCTAAACCTGTAGTGCCACATGGCACTGTCCGGACCGCAATAGGAGATTACAAACGGCGCAGATGATAACTAAATAAATTCCATG
Source organism: Oikopleura albicans (assembly GCA_004367875.1). Lineage (NCBI taxonomy): Eukaryota > Metazoa > Chordata > Appendicularia > Copelata > Oikopleuridae > Oikopleura > Oikopleura albicans. The sequence continues at coordinate 19,098 of SCLG01000238.1, forward strand.
AGGTTCTAAAAAAATAATGGTCTAAAATCATACAGTAATTTTGGTCTAAAATTTTTAGCCTAAAATGATCTATTTTAGACTACAGAATTTATTGCAAAAAAGTGCAACCGAATGACATTCGAAATAATCTGCAAGTGTCAAATGGGCGAATTTGATAATGAAACTCAAACATCAACGGCCCATGATGAAATCTTTGAGGCCATCAATGTTTTGTCGGAGTCGATGATGTGGCGACTCACCAATTTCTTAACCGTCAAGCTTTTGCAGTTGATACCATTTGCCGAAAATGCATTATACTCCTGGTTTCCGCAATTGGTTAAAGGTTAATTTTGCAAAAATATTTAGATATGAATAACAATCATAAAACCATACCGTAATTTTCGGCGATTAGGTGATGGTAAAAGTATCACAAATATGTTTTTTGCTATAGTAGGCCCGTTGCATAGTAGGCCAGCATAGTAGGCCAGTTGCAAAGGACCGGTTTTTTGCGTAATTTAGGCTAAATTGTGATGGAAAACTCTTCATTTCGAAAATCACAATATCATCACTATTGTAAGCGTAATTTTGGGATGATTATGATTCGAGTTTTTGTGAATTTTCATTAAATGAGCTGTGATTTTTTTTTCAAAATCACACAATTCTTACACGCAATTATGGTTAGGTTTTTTGGTGAAAAATTATTATGCGCCCAGCTTTTGGGTGAATATGTGTAACCGAGAAAAAAATTAAAAAAAATTAGAAAAGAAAGCGTTTTCAACACGTGATTATTACATTGCCGAAAGAATGCGATTTTCGCGAGAAAAAATTGAAAATCTGGAAGAATCGGCAGACTTGGCTACTTTATTACTAAAAGAAGTAGACGAAAATCAAAATCCAGTTTTGAGTTTGAAGTACAAAGGTGACAAATAGGGTTCTTGGTTTTTGAAGCCCACCCTTACTTTGGCCCTTATTTGGCGTTGTTTTTACTTAGAGATGTGGTTGACATGTAATTATCAAAAATAAATTGTATATGTTGGTAAAAGTACACAAATAGTTTTTGAGCAAAAAAAACTCCCCGATAAAAAACTTTATGGTTTTCAAACTCATCGAAGTCTTCACGGATCAACAAATTGCTAGTCAACTTTACGGTTTTCTTTTTGCCGGTCAGGAAACAACTGCTTCTGCATTTCAATGGATTTTGTATTATATGGGCGAAGCCAGGGCTCGTCATAATTCAAAAATAACATGAGCTGGCTTAGTCTAGTCGTTCAGGCTCAAAAATATAAATATGCTGCCCTGAGCTGGCCTGTCGAGTTCAACATTAAAAACGACCTACCATGTCGGGTGAAAATACAAAAATGAGCTGGCCTGCCAAACTGACCAGCCAGCTGTTACCGAGCCCTGGGCGAAGCACCGAGCTGGGTCGAAAAAATCAAGGACGAATTTGATACAGTGGGGAATCAGATTAGTCATAAAAGTTTGAAAAAAGTTCCAATAACAGAAGCTTTTATCAAAGAAACGCTGCGTTTGGCCCACATTGCCGAGTTTTACATTCCAAGAACCGTAACAGTAAGTGCTAACGACAAATTTTATAAAAAAATTCACTTTTTTTCAAAAAAATAATGAAAAGTTTGATCAACAAACTCCACCCCTAACCAGTTATGTTAACACCAGTTAGATAAAGTTGGTTTATCTAACACTTTTTTCACCGGAATATATCGCAAATTATATTACCAAACACACTACCCAATTATCTTAACAAAATTTCATAATCTTACCAGTCGAGTATTTTTGTGTTAAGATAACTGGTTAGGTGGTTATATAATTAGAATAAGTATTGCATATTAATTACAGTTGGTGACGTAACGAGTTGACACATAACAAGTTGACAAAGTGAAACGAGTTGACAGTTTTTGGGCGTTTTTTGGGCAAGAATAGGCAAACAGGGGGCAAAAGTGACGTAACAAGCTGACAAAGTGAAACAAGTTGACAGTTTTTGACNCAAAAGTGTCAACTCGTTACGTCACCAACTGTATATGGTTTCAGAAAGACGTAAGGCTGCCAAATGGCGACATAATGCCGGCGGATCTTCAGTTTATTATTGATTTTGCTTTGATGTCGCGAAATGAAGATGCTTTTCCGAATCCTTTAGAATTCAATCCAGAACGATTTTTGTCAGATAAAATTCCCGGTGGGTAAAATTGAATAGGAGACCCCGAACTCGCGGTCACCAATAAAGTAAAAAAAAATTCTAGATAGGGACCCGTACTTGTACACCCCATTTGCAGCTGGACGACGCAATTGCATTGGTCAAGTTTTTGCCATGCAAGAATTGAAAATTGGGCTCCTTCGACTTTGCGCNCAAAATTCGACCAGGGAGTCTTGAGCAGACATTTCTGCTCCGAACTTAACACCTACACCCAGTTTTCTGTTGTTGTGCTTCCGACACTGCCATATGGCACTGCTGCTCGAAAGCGTAAGGTCAGGCCGTGTCTAGTTATTCCAATAAGTTTATAAAATCAACATTTTGTTTACTTCTAGGAATTTCGTTAACTTTAGTAGACAGTGTGTCAAAGAAGACTTGAAAAATTGACGCCAGTTAACTGTTAATTTACATGAATTTTGTTAACTTTTGGGCAATTTGTTAAATTTAGGGGCGTTAACTTCTGTAGATTTTACCGAACTAAATAAAAACAGGGGCACTGTCGGGAGCGCAGGAGATAATTCACAAATTATATATTATACTAGAAGATTATATACATGTATATTTTCTTTAAGAATAATATAATATAATAAAATAAATTATAATATAATAAAACTTTTAATACTGTTTTGAAACTAAAATAAGACTTCATAATAGTTATATTAGTAGTATGACACTACTAAAAACGCACATCAAACACATTTTTGCCTTTTATGTACTTTTAACTTGGAGAATATGAAATATTTTCATATCTGGTTAAAAACGGGTTTTTTCAGTTAGCCTCTTGGATGAACACAAAATACACCGCCGAACCAGTTGATATAAAATCATTTAAAATAACAGTTCACATTTGTAATAACAATCTGCATTTGCCATAACATTTTTTTTATAAAACGATACTGTGTATGAGACCACTTTTTTACGAAGAAAAACTGTTATTTTAAATGGTTAGGATGTTTAAATGAAATATTTTCTTTATTACAGGGGGTCTCAATTTAAGGGACACTTTTACCAAAAAGATTCAATTTAACCCGTGTTCTCCGCTCCACCACTAGTGCTTGTTCACCGCAGGGATACAAATTTGTATCCCTCGACTTTACGTGCTTAGTGTGCGTTAACGCGACATAGTATGGAAAATGTTAAGNTGACGCCAGTTAACTGTTAATTTACATGAATTTTGTTAACTTTTGGGCAATTTGTTAAATTTAGGGGCGTTAACTTCTGTAGATTTTACCGAACTAAATAAAAACAGGGGCACTGTCGGGAGCGCAGGAGATAATTCACAAATTATATATTGTACTACTGGTTTAGTCTCATGAAAATCGGCTGCGCGTTTCTAGTATACCGTGTCGGCATATTTTTAAATGATATTGGCCAATAGGAGCACCCCATTGCAAGAAAAAAGAAGAAAATTGCTCTATTCTAGAAACGCTCAGCCGATTTTCATGAGGCTAAACCTGTAGAAGATAATCTATTTATATACACTATAATTTATATAAATGTATATTTTCTTTAAGAATGCTATAATATAATAAAATAAATTATAATATAATAAAACTTCATAATGGTTATATTAGTAGTATGATACTACTAAAAAACGCACATCAAACACATTTATGCCTTTTATGTACTTTTAACTTGGAGAATATGTAATATTTTCATATTTGGGTAAAAACGTTTTCTTTTTCAGTTAGCCTTTTAGATAAACACAAAATACACCGTCTTGATATAACCAGTTGATATAAAATTATTTAAAATAACAGTTTACATTTGTAAATACAATCTGCATTTGCCATAAATTTTTGTTTAGAAATTAATATGAGAGCACTTTTTAAAGAAGAAAAAGTGTTATTTTAAATGGTTAGGTGGTGTTAATCAAATACTTGCATTATTACAGGGGGTCTCAAATTATGGGAAACCAAATTAAAGTACACTTTTTCTCGAAAAAAACTGAAAAAGTTCAAACTAAGAGACAAAATTCAAAGTAAGGGCCAAATTTAAGAGACAAAAGTGGACTTTGGTCAAAAAATAGCAAACCGTCCCTTAATATGAGACCCCCTGTACTGTAATAATCACAGCTTATAATAAATGACAAAAAATAAAAAAATTATTTTCCACAATTATCATAATTTTCCGTTTATTGTTTTGCTATAATTAATGGAGTATCTTTTCTAGATAGAACACAGAATAGGTGACTCATTTTGCAAGTTCTTTATTCGCGAGCTTTTTGTTCGCTAGTTTTTTTTTTGCGAGTTTTTGTTCGCGAGTTCCCACGATTTTTTACTACACCTCAGTGACAAGTTTTGGATATAAATTTCTTGTTATAATGGGCTTTTTCGTTTCATGTTTTTCTTTCTTCCCATGAGAAAGATGATGAATAAACTGGCTCAGAGTTTGGGTTAGGGTTTTCATCGCGCCAAAAATGCTCAACCCTAGAAATAATCCGGTCGCCCCTCCAATATCGGCGATGAAGGCGGTTAGGGGGTAAGTGATAGACTCTACGTAAACGATGCTCGACACTTCTCCAAGACTTGCAGACATATATGCTAGGGACCGGTCACTGCTGCTGAACACATCCGCAAACTGAATAAAAATTATTTTAAATTTTTTTTCGCGCTCGTTTTTAATACATTCACTTTTTTAAATTTCTAACCCTCCTGAACGATTTACACAATCTTGAGCACGGGCCGGACGTTTGCTTTTCGTTAACTTTTCTCTGATGGCTCGTAGGGACCGTTTTCTTGTATATATTTACATTAATTTTTGTTCTATTTTTGTTCTATTTTTGTTCTATTTTTGTTCTACTTTTGTTCTATTTTTGTTCGATTTTTGTTCTATTTTTGTTCTATTTTTGTTCTATTTTTATTCTATTTTTGGTCTATTTTTGTTCCATGTTTGTTCTATTTTTGTTCTATTTTAAATTTGGCTACGATATTCAGCATCATCACTTAATTATTTACAAGTTGTCCGACCAATGAACAAAAAAAAACTAATACCAAATTGTCACTTTACAGGACAATTGCCGGTTAACCGGACAATTAGCCACTTTTTGCCTCAAAATAGCTACTTAAACCCTTGGGGAGTGTATAATTAAGAGAAACTCACCTGTATAGACTGCTGATGGAATGAATAGCTTTTGCATGGAAGAGGACACTCGACTCGATTTGACCATTCAAAGTCGCTAATTTGTTCTGCAGCACAAGTTGCATGATCGTAAAATGTACAAGGGCTAAATTTTAACTTTTAAAAAACTTT
>SCLG01000238.1:34295-58018 GCA_004367875.1 Oikopleura albicans
ACGATGTATGCCGGGACTCCCGGCCCGGGAGCACAAGCTCCTGTCTAAGATACACTTTATATTTTAAAATAAATGTTGGCCAACAACGTTAGGTCTTTTTATTTGCGCCAAGGCCTAGACAGTTTTGTCTTATTCATATTAGCGATCTTCGGCCAGTTCCTGGACTGCTGAGTAAAAAAAAAACTTTAAAAAAGAGACGAAAAAAGAAAGAGAAACAAAAATATATATTTTTTTAAATCACGCTTTGGAAAAGAAGGAACGTCTACGTCTAGCATCTGACAGCCAGCCGCCCGAGGTACTCAAGGCAACTTCGGTTCGAGTCAAATTGACTCAGTCAATAACCGTCGGTCACGGTATTTTATACGAGTTCCGTGTGTTTGCTGAAAATCGAGCTGGTAAATCAAAGGCTACTTTTTAATTTACGCCGTTATACGTAAATTCGACGAACATTTCGACCGAGGCGCTTCGACTTTGGATTGTGGTGGATTTCTACAAATTGCCTTGTGTCAAGCAGCACGAACGCAACTCAACGATAACGCTAACCCATCAACGTCCGCGCTAACGCAAACGCAACGCAAAACACTGGGAAAAAGTAAGTCATAAAAAAACGATTTTGGTGGATTGGATTTGCTTCAACGCAAAATGGTAAATTTATATTGAAAAATCATCATTTTTTTTCTTTTCATTCAATTAACCTTTGCACACGAAAACTTATTTCTTATTATTTCTTATTTTAAAACGTTATGTTCTTATCAATTCATATATGAATTATGATTACAATACCAATTCGTGTGACATTCTTAAAGAAATTTAAACATTTTTAAAGAAAAAACGTAAATAAACATTGTAATGTTTAATCAAACCGCAAAAAGGCGGTAATTTTGCGAATATTAATATCCGCAAATAATCAAACCNCCTATATAAGCGAGCCGAATCCGATCAGGGAAAGCAGTTCAAAAAAAAATTCTTAGGGAAGTAATTTTCCGCAAGATTATATTTTATTCTATTTTTTTCCATCTGATTCCGCAATCAACAATAAACGAAAGATATTGAAAATACGTTTGTCGTTCTTACCACCGCAAGTATACAACAAGATCAAGAACCTGCGCTCCCAGTTGAGTGCATTCGAAGCAATGCATCGCTGGTTTAAATCGGATTACTTTGTGGCCGCTGCAATGGTATCTGAAGTGGGATTCGAACCCACGCCCCGAAGAATAAAGAAGGAGACCGGTCCGCCAAAGAAATGTTTGCGGCCGGCGTTGCATAAATAACAAACATTGGAAGAAGAAAGGTAAAAACATGACACAACTATTTTGACTGCTGAATGAAAAACACCTAAAATAAAATAACATTTTCGGACTATTAATTACGGTTTAAATCGGACTACTTTTTGGCCGCTGCACTCTACCGTAGATCCATTTATAAAGATCGCTTTTATAGTTAGAATAGTGTTACCTTAAACGTATCACATGTTGCAAATTTTGCGCCATCAGCAATCGAAAGATGCGATATGTTAAAAATCTTCCTATAATCTCTACAGGACTTTGGACTTGAGGACCAAATAGTGAAACATGATTATAAAATTTGATATAAACAGTGTAAAAACATCCATGGGAAAACTTTCTAGTTTAGAACAAGCTCTAAAAATAGGACTTCTATAGGAATTTGTGCGCAATGCAGCAAAATTATAGAAACCGGAAAATTCAACCGGTTTTTGCCATACTATAGTTTTATTTTTTCAGATTAATTGATCTTTATACAAACAAATCTCTTATCCAGCAATATGATTAACGTCTAATTATCAACATTTAGCAAGAGCAATTATCAAAATAGAAAACATTCTTTATAACCGTCAGTACATCAAAAAACGGCTGGATAAGGGCTGGATAAGGGCTATTTTTGCGTTTTAGTGGAATACGCGTTTCTAATTTTATAATACCATATAATCGGAATAATACGTAAATCTGGTATACCGTAAACTCAATCAAGCAAAACTTTCAAAAACGGGGACTTAATTTCGCGATAAAATGCTTTTTGGGATAATTATTATGTGTAACCATTATACATATTATACGATATATTTCTATTTATAGTCGGAAACGAAAGCGGTTTGAAACCTTCATTATTTATTATACATATATACCGTATGGGGACGTTCAAAGTTGAGGGTGACGTCAGAATATCGTTACAAATCATAGGAAAATTCCTCACAGCCAGAGAGTCCCCATACGGCACAAGTAGGCTATCCGAATCAAAAATGAAGGTCCGCCATGACAAAATACCCATATTAATATTCCCTGTCTGACCCTACGCACAGTCTAGTGGATGCGTCTCTTGTCTAACAAAACCTTCCATTACAAACCAATTGAAAATCAGTTACAGTTTCAATCGGACTTTTCCGGAATTCTTACCAAAAATATGCCGGATAAGTGCCTTATGCTCTCCGCCGGATAGCTGCAAAGGCATCGTAGTTTCAATTTCCTGTGTCTACTGTAAAGGTCATTAACCTTAGAACACATATTTAAAACAGTTCCCTGAACATATCGGACGGAGGTTTCTCCGTCCCATCTATCGTTGTGTTCTTACCTACGTAATTTTTAACCATGAGCAATTCGATGGTCTTGAATCGAATGAGCATACACTCGAAAGCTCTCCGACCACCCTTTTTATCGGTTTTCCGACTTTTTAATCGATTAATCTATGTTAGTTTTGACTGCCGTTACATTTAATACAATGAAACACCATAAAAATGTATTTTTATGCCCGGACGGAGAAACCTCCGTCATATGTGTTTGAAGGCGACAAAATTAACATCATTTAGTAGTTTTACTGTTTAGTTAACTGTTAAGTTAACAGCTGTATCCGGATTACCGTTCCCAACGTAGTATTCCGGTTGACGAAGTTTTTTTTAAAGAAATCACTTTTTGCAACAAACCTTTTAGTTTAAGTCTTATTGTCCGAACTCCGCGGCATAATGATTTTTCTGTGTTGAAGTTTTGCTCACAAATTTTTAGGATATAGAATGTGCAGCAAGGCGGTGCAAGGCATTTTCTCTAGGACACAGTTTATTTTCTACTTATTTAATGATTGTTCAATTTATCTGGTTTTACAACGTGTCTTTTGTATCATTATGAGGAGCTCGTACTTACATGCTATATTGTGACCTAGTAAGTCATAAATTAAAAAGGAGATTAAAGATTAATATCGCAACTTGCATTATAATTTGATTTCCCAAGACGTCGCCCTTTTTTTGATTTCATAATATCTCGATTCTATCAAAAAGCCTACAATGTATCGAATTTATACAGTAGTGACTTTTACTGCAGCATGCCGTCCGATTATCGAATTTTGTAAAATTATTCAACTACTCGATTTACTCGTTCTTATAATAGAATTTCTCGTCAATCACGTGGCTTTTTTTGTCGAATGAATCTTCAACGGGGACATTGACACATTACAGAATTTGCGCACGAAAAAATAGAATTCTAAAGTCACATGTCCTACAATTCCAGTCAAACTGTTCGACTCGTAAATTACGACGGTAAAATAGAAAAAAATGAAGGATGAAACACGTTCTGGCGCTAGAGAGCATTTTGTAGGAGGGGGGTACGAATGGTTGGGAAAAAACCCGTTTATGAGTACTTTCGCGACCAAATGTGTGGTTACGAATTGTTGTTAAAAATATGGTTTCGCGACAAAATGGTCGCGAAATGGTGGTTTGCTGAGGTTTCGCGACCACTGTTTTTAGGTGGAAAAAAGGGTCACGAAACCCTGTAAAATACAGAATTCTTTGAACAACAATTCGTGACAAAATGTGTGGTCGCAAAATTACTCATAAACTGGTTTTTTTTCGCGACCAAGAATGGTCGCGAAAGTACCCTTCACCATTTTAAATGCCCGAAAAGAGCAAAACGGGTGGCGAGCTGCTGACGTCACTTTACTTATTTAGTAAATCATTTATTTTTTAGTTTTTGCCTAAAATACACAGATTCCAACCCAAGCCATTCAAATACTTAGTCGCTGAAAATCAATTTTAGACAATACATTTAATTGTAAAATATTATACATTAAACCTTTCAGGGACAAGTAATTTTTTGTGTAAAGAACCCAACTTAAAGATAATTAACGTCAACATACAGATGTAAGACAAATCGTGTTCTACAACACGATGAATCGACTACAAGGCTACATTTAAAAGTATTCATCAATGTTTTTGAAAATTACAATGTAGTTAAATTTGAAATTACAACAAAATGAAACAGGTCAATAAATTTGTTTACAGCTGGCTGTTGCCGAGCTCTGGGTAGAGCAACGCGGTAACGTTACAATATGAAATGGCGTTTGGAATTTTCTAGAACAATCTAGAAATGAGATCTAATGAGATCTAATGAATTGTAACGAATTATGTTAAGGATGCGCCATACCCTATTGGCTGAAAAATCAAGTCTCCGAAATGAAGTCGTTTTCTCTTTCAATATAACCCTTATTAATTTGAACTTTTTTCAAATATATTCGGAAAGGTTTGACGGACTGATTTTGGAAGTAATTAAAATTATTGGTCAACATACATACCCCCCACGGACCTCTAAAGTTGGTCAAAAAATAAATTAAGAAAAGCTCCAAAAGATATGTAAGGCATGTAGTCAATTTTCTGTTTTTGTCATCCGAAGGCGCCTAGTTAGTTCTATCAATCAAGCTGGTCTAAAATTTTTCAAACTAAATTTTTTATTGAATTTGGCGATTTTTGTTGATTTTTGGCTGATTTTTGTCAAAAAAATCGCTGAAATGACGTAATTGATGCATCAAAGGAAGTGCTATAAAAATTTTAGACCAGCTTGTCCNCAACTTAAAGATAATTAACGTCAACATACAGATGTAAGACAAATCTTGTTCTACAATACGATGAATCGACTACAGGGCTACATTTAAAAGTATTCATCAATGTTTTTGAAAATTACGATGTAGTTAAATTTGAAATTACAACAAAATGAAACAGGTCAATAAATTTGTTTACAGCTGGCTGTTGCCGAGCTCTGGGTAGAGCAACGCGGTAACGTTACAATGTGAAATGGCTTTTGGAATTTTCTCGAACAATGTACATTGTACAATTAATTTACAATACCGCCCTCTAATGGGCGCAGTCGGAAAAGGTCGAATACAGAAAAGGTCGAAGCCCTGAAAAGGTCGAAAATGCCTGAAAAGGGCCAAAACTCTCAAAAAGTCGAAACCTGAAAAGATCAAAACTCTAAAATTGTCAAAACCTTTCTCGACCTTTGCAGCTTTCGACGATTTTCAGCCATTTTCGACCTTTTTTTTCGACCTTTTTAGGGTTTCGACCTTTTCCAGTTTCGACCTTTTCCGACTGCGCCCTCTAATGAGATCTAATGAATTGTAACGAATTATGTTAAGACTGAATTGAAGAATGACTGGTGACTTAAAGATGGTGTAAATAACTTTCTACAACGTTCATACACTATGGACGGTCCATAGGGGACCATAGACTACATGCTTTGGTCTGTAGCCTGTATTCTACAAAACTACAGGGTATCCAACCTTTGGTAAAAGTGAGGCCAACTAAATCGATTAATATATACTTCCTTTGACTCTATCTGAAAACGTGATAAAAATCACCTATTACCTCATCACCAGTTATCTTTGATTTCAAGATTCAAGAGTCATTTTACCACTTTATTGATGAAAAACATATCAAGGTCTCCATTTTAATTTACCAAGCGGCTTGGTCCAAGCAACCTGGTCAGTTATCTTACCAAAGTTGGGTTATCTTCCAGTTTTTTTAGCGTTTATAAAGGTAAGGATTAGATCATTATCTTGAAATTAAATGGAATAACAGAAAAAAAAATCTCCATGCAACTACTATATGCAAAGTTGTGCAAAATCAATTTTAGCCCTAATCTCTTAACTGGACAAAAATGTGCATTAGGTCACATATAATCTTTCCTAAAGTTCCGAGTTTTAACTGTATTTGTCGGTTTGATTGATGTCTGCCCCACTTTCAATGTCTGGTAGACAGTTATTTTATTGTATGTGATAATTTGTCGGATAGACATTAAGGATGCTAAAGAACATCAAAGTTTTCTGTCTAGGTACTTTTTATTATCGATTAAACAGTATTTAATACACTTGTATCGCACCAGTTTTGACACTTTTACATGAGACAACGACTTGAGTCTAAAATATTTTTTGCCAACCGATCATTACATGACTGAGAAATATTTAATATATTTTTTCAAATATAGCCTTATAGTAAATAGTTTACTCCTTTTTGGTTCGATTGTTTTTTTGGGACGCTTTTTCGGCCAAAATGGGGTCATTCCAATAACAAAAATTATCCTTTTTGGACGCTATTTTCGAGAACCGAAAACGTCCCGCAAAGGAGTAAGGACTGTATAAATTATTTATTTAAAAAAAAATCATTTTTTTGGAAAATGAATCTCAAGCTTTTTGTACAAAACATTGCAATGTGGCCAAACTTCAGTATCTGAATCTAAAATGTTATAGAACATCCGACCACGTAGATAAGGCTCCTCAAAATTTCGCAATGTTAAATCAGGTTTTCAATTTTGTTTTTGTTTTTCGAAAAATTATTTGAAAAATATTATCGTAAAAAACGAGGTAAGATACCAAGAAAAGAAAGAGCGCCAAAATGGATCTCTTGTCAGTCTGTGTTTGGTGATGTAGAACGATTTTCGTTTATATAAAAAGAACAAAAAGATCACTTTTAGCCACTACACAAAGTAGTGGTTAAATACGATGCAGATTTTGAAGAGCTTATATTTGTACTGTATAGCCGCCAGTGAAGTAAAACGGCCTTCACGATCAATCATGAAGCAGCTGATTTTGTCGAAGATTTGCAACGCAAAAACCTGCTGGAAATGTGACATTGCTCTTGGGAGATATCCGATGATTTCTCCGAGAATAACCCGACAGTGTTTTCATTTGACCCATTTGGAGGGGTGCTGTACCAAGCGCATTTTGAGATTACATCCCCACTAGTTTTCCTTAACTTTTTGATTCCGAGAATTTGACACAGCAGTAACGTGTTAAAAAAATACCGTATGGGACAGTTGTAACCGTCGTGTTGATGCGAAAAATAGCATTAAAATGAAGCACAAGAGTCACAGATGTTCCAGACGGTGAATTACGCGAATTAACTCCCAGGGAGACAAATTTGCACAAAGCGCCCTAAATCGACCTAAAATGCTAGTAAACCTGACTTAATCGAAAATCTCTGAAACCCGGGTATAATCAAATTTCATGAAAAATATAAAACGTGAAACGGAACTGTTTTTTTGTAAAATTTATAGCGGACGCAGGGCATTTTGTGCAAATTTGTACGTTTGTCCCCCTGCCGATTATATGTCATTTGGGTCCCTTAGATGCTAAATATACCGTGTGGTCCAACAATGAATCAGACAGAGCAAACTTGTGCACGCAGTTTTATATTGTTTCAGCATAAAAAGTGCGTGTTAAAATTTTCCCAGACTGATTAATTGTTCGACCACACTGTATACGAAAGTGATGTGTGGAGAATAATACTTTGTTTTGATCCACGAAATTCGGTTTATTTTTTATTTTCAATTTGTAATTCGAATTCACGACAAACCTGTTACGTTCCCTAAGTTTGTATCATTTAGCCTGAAAAAACATTAAAAATAACTATGAAACCCAATTTTTGCTCTCCAGTTCGAATCCAAATCAGTTTATATTATGTTATGTTCATTTTACGTGCGTTTTCTGTAAAACTGTTGAAGTCCATGTAACACGCAAATTGTTGCGTTATGTGCACATCGACAATTTAACGGATTAATTCTTACCATTACATTGTCTTATAATTAAATTATAATAATTTGTAATCATTACAATTTGCATTAAAAATTTTATCGCCATACCTTATAACCAAATATATGTAATAACCTCAACCTGTACTCTACAACTGCAAATACCACAAACTTTGTTATTCATTATTATCAATTGTACATTCCCCTTTTATTAAAATAAAAGCTTAAAATAAAAATTTAACATATACAATCGAAATTTACGGTTAAGGATCTTGCAAGAGTCCCGGTGAAAATGCTTGCACATACGCTATCATCATTTGTTATATGAAATGAAAAAAACTACCAAATTTGGCGCTAAAGAGCAAAAAAGCGCTACTCAACTTTTTACATGAATTGCCGCCGTTTATTCCTCCGTATTTTCTAGAAGCCCAAATTCTATTTTTTTTTGCAGTCCAAGAACTCTAATGCTATCTAGAAAATGCAAGAGGAAAAACGGCGGAAATTCAGGTAAAACGTTGAGTATATATACCGTATGATAGGTCTATGACTGCAACGCTGACGTCATAATAGCGTTACAAATCATACGAAAATTGCTCCAACCCTTGCAGTCAGAGCCCTATCATACGGTATATCTTATTTATAGAACACGGTAAATTTTTGTGCCAATCGGCACCAATCAAAATGTTGAGTAGACTTCGATATCAATTTTATATCAGTTTCTACACAATTCCCTGCAAATATTTCTTAATTCCAAAGAAAAACTTATCCCTGAGTGAAGCTGAGCCTCCGTATTCCACCTCTAAGCTATTATGTTAACGTATTTTACCTAATAGAGTTGAGCTGATTACCTATCAAAATAGCTTTTCCAGTCGAATTCCAAACAGTAGCATTTTCAGGAAGCCATTGAGCTCAGCTCTCTGCGAGCTCAATGGCTTCCTGAAAAATGCTTCTGTCTGGAATTATACTGGAAAATTTAATTAAGAACACTAGACCGAAACATCGCCATAATTGGCTATTAGCCAATTGAATTGACCAGTTTTAAATAGTAAAAAAGTTATTTAAAATAAAACGAGACAACAATTTAATAGAGCCCAGTTTGTCAAATTATACGTAGAACTTGAAAAGTTATAAAGAAAATGTGAAAAATAAAATTCTCAAAATGTCTGTGGCCCGCTCTACTAATATAATTTTTTGAAGGTCAGTTTTTTGGGCCTTCAAAAAATTCTAGAAATCAAAAAGTTAGTAGAAAAATTCTAGAAATCAAAAAGTTAGTAGAAAAATGTGGAACAATAAAATTCTCAAAATATCTGTAGCGAGCTCTAGAATTTTTGAAGGCCCAAAAAACTGACCTTCAAAAAATTCTAGAGTTCGTTACAGATATTTTGAGAATTTGATTTTTCCACATTTTTTACTAATTTTGTGATTTCTATAATTTGATCGAAATCGTTTTTTATTGCCGAAAATAATTAAAGGACCGTTGTGGAGAAAAATTTTAATACAAGATAGGGACCAACAGAGCCGAATCAGGACTTAATTACCAATCTTATAATGGGAATGGGGTAAAAAAAACCGTTTATGAGTACTTTCGCGACCACACCATTTGGTCGCGAATCGTTGTTGAAAATATGGTTTCGCGACCAAATGGTGTGGTCGCGAAAGTACTCATAGACGGGTTTTTCGCGACCACAAATGGTCGCGAAAGTACCCCACTCCCATTATAGGTAAGTAAGTACCCTTCACCCTATAATGAATACATCAGCAGTTAAATGGCATATAATTTTAGTACAATATGATATGCATAAATCATTATTAACAGACCATGCAATATTGCAATTAGGAACAAACTGTAGACAATTTCATAAAATTATAGTTATATAACGAACTGTGTCATCACAAACGACTTGTTCACTTTTTTTAATACGTATTTAAATTTAGAAGTTTTTGTTGCATGTATCAATTATTTTACACGATATCGATTTTTCATGTATATATTTTCAAACCTTGTCTGATAGACTTAAACCAATTAGTTGAAATCGATATGTTCTTAAGTACACTACCTGCGCACAACCCCCAAAAAGAATCCTGTAAATGATGGTTTTTAGTATCGATAATAACAGACTAGAAGAGGAGTGGGGTACTTTCGCGACCATTTGTGGTCGCGAAAAAAAAACGCGTTTATGAGTACGCGTTGTTCACATTATGGTTTCGTGACCAAATGGTGTGGCCGTTAAAGTACTCATAAACGGTTTTTTTCGCGACCGAAAATGGTCGCGAAAGTACCCTTCACCCTAGAAGAGGCCCTGTTGAAAGTCAACTCACCTTGATAAAAAAATTATGGCTAAAATGGTATGAAGCCTAAATTATAAATACAGGGGAGCGCCAAGTAAGTCATAACCTACATAATCCTTACGAACTTTTGACGTAAATATTACAATGGATAGCTTATAAAAAGTCATAACCTATGAGTCATAGCCTATAAGGTATATGCTATAACTCATAGGCTAACTTTTTATACAGGGGGGCGCCAAGTAAGGGCACGCCAAGTAAGGGTAGGAACGCCAAGTAAGGGTAGGGGAGCGCCAAGTAAGGGTAGGGGCGCCAAGTAAGGGTAGGTTTTGAAAATCACGAAACCTACCCTTACTTGGCGCCCCCCCCCTGTAAGCTATTTTACATAGCCTATACCGTAAGATTTACTTCAAAAGACCGTAAGCGTTACGTAAGCCTGTCATCTGTGTCAACCTATGTACTTTCGATAAAATGTTAATCTGTCTTCGTGTTTTAGCTTTGATGTGTCAAAAAACGTATGAATTTATTGAATATACATTTATAAACCGGTATATCTATTTTTCAGACATTTTTGGATCAAAAATTGTCTGATAGACAGTAAGGAAACTTTAAGTTACAATAGTACTTTCATAAAAAAATATATGAGAATTTTACCCGACTCAATATTTCACGGTTCTTTTTGAATTGCAGTGGGTGCGCAGTTAACCGTCCAGTCTGAAATTAAGCATCCACTTTTAGGTCGGAGATTAACGCCTGTATCGTCCTGATTTTTAAAGGCGAAAAAAAATTTTTAGCGGAAATGCATATTTCTCCTTGAAAAATTTGCCCTTTAAAAAAAATCAAAAGCTGAGTAATACAAAAATATTTTAAAAAGAAGGAAACCGGTGATTGACCGAACGCGCTAAAAAAGGACCAATGACAGGCCATATAGAACTCAGACGCGGTGTCAAGCAACGTTACCAAAAACTGGTAACATTATTTTTTTTCGCATTTCAAAATCACTGCGATACATGGTCCGCAATTTTTTTTTTATTTCCTAGAAAACTCGCCTACGGAGTTTGCCGCCTACCTATCAGAAAAGTGCTTGGTGGACGGTAGTAGATGGGACAGAGACACAAAATGTATAAAATATTTACGGTTAACCGCGATGAACCGCGTGGTTATTCTGATGCATTCTGCTGACCGGCTGGTTCAGTCTGACAAATATTCTGACAAAAGTCAGACAAATTTTTATGAGAAAATATGTGAATCATTATTCTGACAAATTATTCTGAGATTTTTTATCTGATGATCAAAGGGTCTTTCCGACAACTACTCAGTAGTGATCTTCATGCGAATACGTTGAGATATTTATTTTATCGTTCTATTATTTACTTAAACAAACTTTTGTGTGACACACACCAAACTAGTCATATTTACTTATAATTTATGAGCCAACACTATGCCAATGCATGATTGTGTGTATTTGAGCAAACAATTTTTATTCTCACGATGAATAATCATATGTGTACAGAGAGAATATATAGTATCATAGAAAACATATACTAATAAAATACACGTAATATCTGAATTTTACTGAAAATAGTACGAAAAACACAAAATTCGTACAAAAATGAGATTTTTTTTTGATATACATGTTTATTTCGGGTATAAGTTTTCTGAGACTATATTATTTTTTTGATTACGTGTTTTCTAATAATGGGTGGGAGTATTAAAAAAAAATGTGGCTGAGAAAACATAAGGGCTAAAAAACTTAAATCGTGCAAATAGATTATTTGTACTCGCGCGCCAAATTCAACATTTAAAAATGACATTTTTTTTTATTTTTCATGTTTTTTTTCTATTTGCCTGTCAATCATGTTATACGGAGAGAAACGCAAAAATTAATCACTATTTTTGGCAGTTACTAAACGTCATGGAAAAAAAAAAAGAATTAAACGAAAATAAATTCACAGCGCAGAACTTTTGTATCAGTTACGTTAGCTCTAAATTTTGACTTCTTTTTTTCATATCACTAAAAAAAGGTCTAAACGTAGGGCTGAATAAACTGACTCATTCGACTATTCGTAATAGACGATGAATTTTTCTTCGTCTTCGTGAGTTTCGAAAGTTTCAAATTTCGGTGAGAAATCAGGCATCATGTGAAGTCCATTGTAAGCTTTGCTACCGTTACACATTGCCTGCAAGGTAGTGTACACGATGTGGGACATTGACGTTTCATGTAAAATTGCTGAACCTAAATTCAATAAGTAAGACCAATAACAGCATAAAAATGATCAAAAAAAAAAAATCCTCAAAAATCAGATAATCCGATTTGAGAATTTTAACATTTTATACACTCGCTTTGCCGTAATATCAAGCGTAGTAAACAGTTTTGAACCATACATTTCAAGAAATCCAATTTTGAAAATTACGAATAATCCCAGATAATCCCGAAAAATTTTTTTTTTCAAAATAGATCATTCTTAATAATTAACTTACTCAGAGGAATGAAATTCATGGGTCGGAAATCGATATTCTCCAACCGTAAATCATCAACAATAGCCATGTATTTACAAAACGTTTGACACGCTTTGTGTTGTGGCCACAAAACCGCATCACCATCATATTGCAAATAANGCATAAATCATTATTCACAGACCATGCAATATTGCAATTAGGAACAAACTGTAGACAATTTCATAAAATTATAGTTATATAACGAACTGTGTCATCACAAACGACTTGTTCACTTTTTTTAATACGTATTTAAATTTAGAAGTTTTTGTTGCATGTATCAATTATTTTACACGATATCGATTTTTCATGTATATATTTTCAAGCCTTGTCTGATAGACTTTAACCAATTAGTTGAAATCGATATGTTCTTAAGTACACTACCTGCGCACAACCCCAAAATGAATCCTGTAAATGATGGTTTTAGTATCGAAAATAACTAGAAGAGGCCCTCTTGAAAGTTAACTCACCTTGATAAAAAGTTATGGCTAAAATGGTATGAAGCCTAAATTATAAATACAGGGGAGCACCAAGGGCACTACCCGAAAACGGAGAAACAGGAAAACGGAGAAACATGAAAACGGAGAAAATTTTCTACAGAAAAAAAAATAAATTTTTCCAAAACTCACACATATGATGCAGTTTGATGCGTAGATACGTTGCTGAAATAAAAAAAGTTGAAAAAGCAGACACGTTTTGGCACTAGAGAGCATTTTAGAGGCCATTTTTGGGCAAATTTTCTCCGTTTTCCGGTAGTGTCGCGCCAAGTAAGTCATAATCTACATAATCTTTACGAACTTTTGACGTAAATATTACGGTGGATAGCTTATAAAAAGTCATAACCTATGAGTCATAGGCTAACTTTTTATAGGGTATGTTACATAGCCTATATACCGTGAGATTTACTTCAAAAGACCGTAAGCGTTACGTAAGCCTGTCATCTGAGTCAACCAATGTATTTTCGATAAAATGTTAATCTGTCTTCGTGTTTTAGCTTTGATGTGTCAAAAAACCTTTGAATTTATTGAATATACATTTATAAACCGGTATATGTATTTTTCAGACATTTTTGGATCAAAAAATGTCTGATAGACACTAAGGAAACTTTAAGTTACAATAGTACTTTCATAACAAAATATATGAGAATTTTACCCGACTCAATATTTTACGGTTCTTTTTGACTTGCATCGGGTGCGCAGTTAACCGTCCAGCCTGAAATTAAGCATCCACTTTTAGGTCGGAGATTAACGCCTGTATTGTCCTGATTTTAAAAGGGAAAAAAAATGTTTAGCGGAAATGCATATTTCTCTTTGAAAAATTTGCCTTTTAAAAAAAAATCAAAAGCTGAGTAATACAAAAATATTTTAAAAGAAGGAAATCGGAGATTGACCGAACGCGCTAAACCAGGACCAATGACAGGCCATATAGAACTCAGACGCGGTGTCAAGCAACGTTACCAAAAACTGGTAACATTATTTATTTTTTTTCGCATTTCAAAATCACTGCGATACATGGTCCGCAATTTTTTTTTTTATGTCCTAGAAAACTCCCCTGCGGAGTTTGCCGCCAACCTATCAGAAAAGTGCTTGGTGGACGGTTAACTGCGCACCCTGAGTATATGAATAACGGTCATTTTAATACAAATACAAATAATACAAATAATTTTTTATATTATGCAGTATTGATACACAAATAACATGTACAGCTTGTCATTAATGAAAAAACTTCACAAGGAAACGGTTAATTAATTGTTTAACAGTATTACAATCGGAATCTTTTTTTTATTTTTTTCCATTTGAATCTGATTTCAAGACCATGAAATTTTTAAACCCAAAGAACCAAATTTTTTCGTGCCCCACTTCCGTTGTCTAAATCGAGCCACTTTCGGACAAAGTCGAGAAGTTTCCCATTTGCCGCCAACCTAGGTAAACTATATTTCTTAACTTTTTGACATACGTCTCAAAAAAGTTCGGTCAACATATCGACTGGAAGAATGTCCAGTCATCCGGTCATCCAGTCATACGGTATAAATTATACCGTATAATAAACACGACGGATTATCAACTGGACATTCTTCCAGTCGCTGGGTTGATGTAATTTATAACCTTCGACCTTATCTATTTTCAATTCTACCTTATAAGTAGCTTATGATTATTTTTATTGACTCAAAACTGTTACCTGAAATCGCCATTTTCGTCATTAGCCTGGGCGAGGTCTGGCATAGCAACTGGCATGCGGTTTTCATTTGAAAAAGCTCGTGCCGAAACGGTCGTCATAAACAATAAGAAAATACTACGCATCTACAAAGATTAAATTTATTACTCAGTTACAGTAGGGTATCTCTCAATGTGCACAATAAATTTTGAAAAAAATAAAATACTATCGATTCATATAAAAGGAAATAATTGACAGTTAACTCGCAGGGGGAAGGAGTTTTTGGGAAGCCGTAGGGGGAAAATGCGTGTAAATAAACACGCACTTAAAAAATCCACAATAACTCGCAATAATTCAAAAAATGGTAAAGCCAAGTTGTAGAGCTCGTCAAACTACGTCGATCGGATTATTCAGAAATTGATTTGGGCCACCAGGGCCCCCTAGAGAGCTGTTTGAAATCTCCAACCTACGCAAAAAACACCGTCAATCGCATTTTCTCGAAAAGTTGAGGGGGGGTCACCAATACCCTTTTGCCCTACGGGGCCTCCATATGCCTTAAATCGACGAAAAAACCAGTTGTGTGTCTATTTACACGCACTTCCCCCTGTGAGTTAAAGTATAAACACAGAGTATACAATTGTTTTCATTTGAAAAAATCCCAAATAGGTATCATAAACAAGTTTGAGCTTATGAATTAGTTCAAAAACAACTTTATACCATCTAAAAGACATTAATTGACCTCAGTGGTTTACCTCGAATCATATCTTTTTCTGGGGAAACATTCCATTAAAGGTCGTTTTTTTTTATAATTTTGGACGTCTACCGACTGTTTTTTCGTTGTGCCAATGAGGATAAAATATGTGAGCAACCATTGTTTAATTATAATTGACTTTTTAAAAGCTATTTTAACTATATTTGCGACATATCCGTGCTTAAATTTCAAAATAACCGAGAAGACCGCGATTTCGTTTTTATTTTACCTGCTAAGGGAATCTCTATCAGGTCAACTTGGGTGCATTTAAGTTTTTAAAATTTTCAAGGACGTTTAATAATTTGGTTAGAGGCGGAGAAATTTTTAGCGGAAATGCGTCTGTTAAAATTTAAGAATGCCAAAAATTTGTCCTTGAGAAAAAAAAATGAAAGGCTGAGTTGTAATACAAAATATTTTAAAAGAAGGAATTCGCCTTTTGGTGATTTGCTATTCGGTGATTGGCCAAGCGCGCTCAAAAAATGACCAATCGCAGGCCACACAGGCCTCAGACGCACTGCCAAGCAACGTTACCAAAAATTGGTAACATTATTTATTTTTTTTCCTCCTTTTATATCACTACGATAGACTAGGGGAAGGTAAATCACTGCGCGTTTTATGTTTTTCAACGTGTAGACATATCCAAGATAGTTCGGAAAAAACGCTTTCATATGTATCATGTGTATCAGTTGTAACTGATCTATCAAATTACAGGACGAGCCCTAGAAGCCAAACTCAAAAAAACGGAATTAGTCCAACGCCCAACAGAAGATTTATTATTTATACAGTTGGTGTGATACGAGTTGACACGTAACATGTTGACAGTTTGGAAAGAAATGACACTTTTTGGGAGTTTTTTGGGCAAAAATGAGCTAAAAAAAGACAAAAAAAAAATGGGCAAAAGTGGCGGAACGAAGTGACAGTTTGGAACGAGTTGACATTTTTTGACGAAAAAATCGGAAACGAAAGTGTCAACTCTTTATCACATCAACTGTAAACTTATTCGATGTTTATATGTACCTTAATTTCATTTATTCTTGACTCATAGATATTTGCAAAACTAATTAGGCAGATTTCAAAGAATATGATTTTGAAGAATATGTTGAAGAATTAAGAGATTGATCAGAAGACTTTTCAGCGTCACTAGAAGAGGAGCTATCATCTTCGTCATCCCCGTCATCATCCTCGTTTTGGGCTTGTTCACATAAGTCTTAAGTGTACTGCTGTTTAAATCTTATCTTGATACGTCTTATCTTGACATATTTACGAAAGAACTGGTCTTATGCGGCAGTGTCAAGATACGACTTAAACAACTGTATTCAACTCACATGATTAGATTGGTGAACAATCTCAATTGAAGATAGAAGTGCGCAAATAAAGTGACTACTGGATCAGCTAAAAGTGCTCCTAGACACTCACTAAACTGTGTAAAAACTGATGTGAAAATTATGCGTCTTTCTAATTTTTAAGCATCGTTTAACCCATGCCGGCATCGCGGCTCATTTTAAGCTTGTACCATGACATTTTAAAATATTAATTTAATCTTTTTGTTTGAACTTTCCATTAATTCAATATTTTTTGGAGTTCTTCCGTCTCGTAATAGTTTCGGCTGAAAACATTACAGTCAATGACGTCAGATAGGGACTGAAAATGACAACTGTTTTTTTCAATCGTATTTTTAATCACTTGTCAAATTCCCAGGCTTCTAAACTTTGTACCTAGCCTATGAGTAACAGGGTAATGGTTATCCGGTAACCACCAAGGTGTAGGTTTCGAACAAGTCCTTCCTAATGCCTGGTTTTTAAGGAAAAATTAAACAGTTTTGTACTCTATATAAAAGTCTCGTAGCCTACGCCAAGGCTATCCAAAAAATGCAAATTTTTATACTAACGTTGATTTTGACAATTTGTATAATCACCTGTGCCGATTTTCCATCATAAAATCCCAAAAAATGGTAACATAACGGAATTTGGGTAACATAACGGCGCAGGTGCTGTATATAAGTGCATTTTCAGGGTATTTTTGGTTATAACTAATAAATTTTTGGGACATTCTCGAAAATTTAATTATTGTTTCAACCGGTAGTTTTGCCCGAAAAGAAATCCGGCATTAGTCGGTTTTTTTGGAGAGCCTGGCTATAATTGAGATAGTGTTATCGCGTAATGTGGACCTCTTTTGGGATATGTTTTTCTTTCAAAAAGGTCTTTCGCTTTCGACCGTGGACAACCTAGGTGATGTGTCTGATTCTAGAGTGAATTAGTAGAACTACCTATTACAGTCCTTAACTCCATAATTTAGTAAATAAATTCGAAATGATTCCGATTAGAGACGTTTATTAATGAAAGTTAGGACTGTATATTAATTATTCCATGCTAAGAAATTTCTTACTGACATCTAATATAATCGTCATCTTCGTCGTATTCTTCTATTCGAAGATTAAGATCTTGATAAATTCTAATAACCCTCGAAGTAAAATTTATTTATTTTTACAGCTAATAGTGTTCATACATATCGTCCTGTTCAAATTCCAATGAGTCCGAATCCACCGCCAGACCGATGTTTGCAATGTCATAAAGGTGCCTAATCAAATTATTTTAGAAAAAAATATTTAACTCTTGCGCTGCCAGACTTCGAAATGCGTCGTCTAACCACAGAATGTTAACTGCTTACTTTTTTATGTGTTTGTTATGGCCCTTATCTTTTGGACCATTGATAACAGCCCCTTCAAATGCCGTGCCCTTCAAATGCCGTGCCCTTAAATTCCCCTTAAATGCCGTGCCTTTTTTACCCATCGTGGTTGCATTTTGTTACAACAAAGCACTTCTCGGCCGCGTTTTTTTTTTCGTAACAAAAAACCGCCGAAATTGACGGAGGGACTGTAACATTTTACTGAAAGTTTCTATATGCAACAACTATAAAAAAATCCATATTTTGACAAACTGACGACCCACACCAGTAGCGCAAAAGGTGAACGTACAATAAAAGGGTACCTCACAGAAAAATACTGTATGATTTTTTTTTTCTGCAAAATGTCACGGTGACCAATAAAAGTAATAATTTACCGGTCATCGCTGGATTCCGAATCACCACCGTCATCTTCAAGCTCCGATTCTTCATCATTTTGGCCGTTTTCTTCATCTTGAAGATCAATAGACATATCTGACTCATCCCCGGTGTCACTTCCGTCGTCGCCTTCTTCTTCAGTGTCCGATTCTGTTTCACTTGCATCGCCCAAACCAGGGCTAACAACCGTATATTTTTGGGGCATCGAGATTTTTTAAGAAAAAGTTTTTCGCAGAAGATATTTTCAATGTTTGGGTTATCTCATATAATTTACCAACAGCGTTTTTTGGACAATATTTATCGGAAAGACCGCGGCGAAAAATGAACCGGGAATAAGTGGAGGACCGCCAGTGGGGGTTGGAAATCGAAAATACATAAATCAACCCGAAATTTACTTAAAATGTATACCGTGTATACCAGAACTTAAACTGTCGGACTTGGAGCAATCTGGATATGGTTTGTAACGTTATTTTGATATCACCGTCAGGATTACGAAAATTCGACTAACGCTAACGACAGCCGTCGACAAAACGTGCCTAACGATAACGGTTTTTAAGAAAAATTGTCTATTTTGATTATGTGAACATTTAATAAAACTCCTTATTTTCCATGGACCATAATCTATGGCTTATTGCTCTGGTGATTTTTCTATTAGGGACTACTTAAAAACTTTAATTAACTAACATTTTACCTGTGTTCTCCAGAGCGGTACAAATTTGTATGGGAACAATAATAAGCCTTTTGTAATTATGTATCTGAATATGTTAAAATTAACATTTAAGATCCACGCAACAAAGAGGGAGTCGCGCAATTGCGTAATTTTTCAATAAAAAATCCCCCCCAATTTTTTCCAAAATGTTTGTTCATGAAACGGCCGTCCGCGTTCGTTGACGAACAATTGACGTCCGATTTGCAAACCGATAACCCTAATTTCACCCATCTACGTCCGCGCGTCTAACGCTAACGCAAAGTTGGGACATTTTCACAACACTGGTCTCGGCTACAACATGTTGAAACACACGGTATATATTACAGCTCGAAGTAAATAAAGATAAACTTATCAATTTGACCCCGCATATGTCACGTATAAACCGGATCCAGTATGTGGTTTCAAATTGAAAGTGGTCATGAATCGCGTGGTTGGCCCTGCCCTAAACAACAAAGTAACATTTGGTCAAATAAACCAACAGATCCGTCAGAGGACGAAGCAGAAAATACCGATCCAGACGATTGCGATTTTGTCGCAGAAACTTCATATTGCATATTTTTATAATTTGTATTCGGCTCAATTGCTAATTCCCCATCTGGACATTTTAATGGCTTCAATCAGAATCTCAAATAAAAACCCTTTTTCATATTTTGATTTTTTTTTTTCATACACTAACTGAATATATACACCCCCTGCGCTGTTATCTTGCAACTATCGCATGAAAAAAATCTGCAAGATAACAGAGCGAACGGGGACATCTGCAAGATAACAGCGCAGGGCTTAAGACATAAAGATAGGGATTCCTGGAAAATTGGCCTAAAAAAATCTGCAAGATAACGGAGCCAACGGGGAAATCTGCAAGATAACGGGTGACAAGATAACAGCGCAGGGGGTGTATATATTTTCATAGTGGTAAATCCAACAAGCTAATTATGAGAAGGTTTTGAGTACTCCCTTTGCCGCTATTCTAGATGGGAGCTCGTTAGATGTGTATGTCTCTCTGGATGTGCGTTTTTTTACGAAATTTTGTAAATATCTCTAGATGTGCACCTTTTTCACGCCGATGTTTTCCAATATTCTAAATGTGCCTTTTCGGATATTTTTTTTCAAAAAATCTCTCTAGATGATCATTTTTCATATGTTACATATATGTATACAAATGATATGTATGACTGTCAAAAAGTGGATTTTTATCTGAAACTCTGGTTTTACATATTTTAATTCGTCATTATTTCTCTGATATTTAGGTTCCAACCATAAGGAATGAAAATATTGTCGAAACGAATTTTGTTTTTCTTCTTTTTCCATAAAAAATTTACTTTTTAAAAACAAGAGAACTAACTTTTTTAGTCTAAATGCATGGAGAACAAAACGGCCTGGCAATTGTTATCTATGATAATTTGAAAGTCTGGTTTGTATTTGGATCATTCTAGTGGGATGCATAATAAGCTTAATTTGTTGCAGTTATCGTAACAGCTGTTTGATGACGGACGCGATTTAGATATCCTTTATCTTATCTGTAGTTCAAGATCGATAATACATGAATTTAGGGTTTTAAAATCTTCAAAAATATTTCTTTTAACTGTGGATGCCAAACAAATGTCATTTAATTCAAGTTTCGGAGGATTAAACCAAAGTTTATATGCGTGCCTAAGATCCTACCGTTTTTGACGAAATAAATCCGGAAGTTTAAAAATGGAAAGAATAACGGCGAAACCGTACTTAACACGATGTTTTCAAAGATCAAACTTTTTTTCATTTAATATTATATCCGTGTTTGAAATAAATCATTGTTACTCCTTGTTAAAAAAGTTTTGTGTTACAAAATAAATCTTCTAAAAATTTTTTGCGTTGCAAAACAAATGAGCTTAGAACTTGATGTCAAAATTATGTTAAAAAATTTCGTGTTAAAATAAATCCGCATATAAAAAGTGGGCGCTAATATTAATCCCTGGGTAGTACCTAGTGGGTACGAGCGACAAGCTCATTATGACTTAGACACTTTATTTGGAGATAAGCAAGAAATTTGTTTGTTCTCCAGAAAACTCAACCTTTGTGTCTAAAATATTCAAAATAAAGTATTTTTGACTTTTTGGGTTCAAAAGGGACGATCGTCAGTAAACTGACGGTTCGTCTTAGTAGAGTTAACTAACACTTTTTCGAAATATTATCTACGAATCACACACTGCATGACCGTGAGAATAAAATCATATGTTCTACAAACGTATAAATTTCACATTCTCAAATACAAAGTTACTTAATTAAAAATGAAACTTTGTACGTTGCTTTTCTTATCCGTTAATGGTGCTGATTTGATTTTAACCGGTGATTATGGTCAGTTTCTGGAATGTCCCTACGGATATGTGATGGATGGTTATTGCAGCTCGGGAAACAAAAAAGACTGTGGCTATAATGGCAAGTGTAGGGTTTTTACACATCAAACTGAATACTATTTTTCAACTCAATAATATTTTCTAAAATTTATACGTCATTCTACCAGGAGCTATTAGACTTTATATTTAATTAGCGGTATTTTTAGAATCTTTTCCGGTATTTTTAGAAAGGATGTGTATAATCAATCATGAGGTGTTCATGGATAGAGATGGCCCATCTCAGATTGCGCGTCCTTTATGTAATTATAATATCTTTAAAAAAAATTCTAAATAATGCCCATTTAAAAAGTAAATACAACACCAAACGGGTTATTTCACAACCAATTATTTTACCAAGATTGGGTTATCTTGCTACTTTTTGGACCAAAACGTATGGTCTCCAATTATTTTACCACGTTATCTTACCAAAGTTAGGTTATTTTACCGCTTTTCAAAGTTAATAAAAATAAAATAAGCCGTCAGGTAGTCTACTAAAGGCTACCTGAATCTCCTTCTGATACTTGAAAAATGCCTATAAAATATAACTTCCAGGTAACAAAAATGTTTTTTTTTCTTTGGGTAACAAATTTTAATTTGGGTTAGTTTAATTTCACGTTAAAAACTCCGAATCAGTGGTACTCTCATTTCATAAATTGTTCCGAAAATAATCGTCTTTCATTGGATATGAGCAATAGATGCTATTGGGTATATGGCGACTTTGAGGAACTGACCCAATGCGCGGTGGATGAAGTTGCGGTCGGGGCGTGTAGCTCCGGATCAAAAGAGGACTGTAATAAATATGCATCAGCAATTCAATGTTGTCATCTTCAAGTAAGTTTTTCTTATAATCACGTTAAAAATCTCCAGAAAGGCAAGTAATCCAACAATATTCCAAGACTTATCCCCCGAAAAAACATTTTTCGAAGAATATTTTTACAAAAAATATTTTTTAGGAAGAATACTTTTTCAAAACGCAATTTTTAGAATAATATTTTTTTGTCAAAATTGTAAATTATACAAAATACACCACCTGCCCTACTATTGGACGGATTTTTCTTAAAAATTATCCATCAATATATTTATTGCATTGAAATGTTGATCACTTTGCACTTATGAGGCGCATTTTTTATGACAAAAGTGGCCAGATAAGTCCACAAGCTTCAGATCCTAAAAATAGCTATAAAATAAACTGAAATATGTTTTTTTTTTAAATAAATAACGTGATTGAGAATTCTGATTGCCTTCTTTTAACAAATTCGTGGGACATAGAGGCCTCATTTTGCTTTTAAACTGTCCCCTCCTATGTTAATTGCCTAAAAGCAAAATTAAGTGCTTGGATTTATTATCATTGATAATTCAGACTTACAAGACGAACACTGGCTGTACTTGGCAATACCCTCCAAATTATGGTACAGTGTCGCGCTGCCCTTATGACACATGGGCTACTGGAGTCTGTACTGTCGGTAGGTGGAGCTCCGAAACGTGCGGCGGAAGTGGAAAATCTGGCCTTAAATGTTGCCCTGCATCTACATCATAATTTCACAGTTTAATAATAAAATAATTTGTACCAGTAGTGGATTTTTTTATTTTAACAGACGAAACATTTGTTGATCATTCAAATTATCAGTAAAATATTTCGAAAAAATACTAAGTTGTGGCGCTCAATGGTTAAATCGTATTTAGCATCGATTTCGAAAAGTCCGACTCGAGATATCGCAAATCGGGTACGTAAAGCAGAAAATGAACTGAAACAATGTGCCTATTTACTGAGCAGTGGCTGCAGGAGTTAATGATTATATTTGTACAGTGTGAGAATGTTGAATACACCACCTAACCATTTGACTTAACACCATTTGGCTTAACAGTTTGCATTTGACTTAA
The DNA here is from genome assembly GCA_004367875.1 of Oikopleura albicans. Taxonomy (NCBI): domain Eukaryota; kingdom Metazoa; phylum Chordata; class Appendicularia; order Copelata; family Oikopleuridae; genus Oikopleura; species Oikopleura albicans. Next base: position 57,804 of record SCLG01000238.1, read on the forward strand.
CAGTTTGCAGTTGAATTAACACTTTTTTTGTCCTTTTTTTTCTTTTTTTTTCCAGCATTTCCGCCAACGCCCTTGGGGTTTACCACGCCGCCTGAGGGTTTATCAGGCCGGTTTTGGAAGGATAAAGTGTCCTGACAAACCCTCAGGCGGTGTATAACAATTTTTTGGATTTTTTCGTTCATTATATTGTTTTATATCATTTTTTTATAGTTTCA
>SCLG01000238.1:58805-70350 GCA_004367875.1 Oikopleura albicans
AATCTGTGTAAAGCATAAATTAATAAGCCTGAAAACCTTTCAATCGTAAAATCTCCACAATTCTATAATCCGGCATGCCATAATACATCATGGAAAAAACAGCTTCGACATCTTTCTGTTCGATCGGTTTTCTTTCCAAATTTTCAAAAAGATGATCAATATCATCCTCTTCCTGATTATATTCGGCAATGAATTCAGCGAGAAAATACATGGAAGAAATCAGACAAAATTTGTCCCAGGGAATTGTGTCCATTTCTAAATTTTCCGCTAGGCCAACCACCAAAGAGGGCAATCATTAGTTTCAAAAATAATAACGGAACCACGAAAAATAAACTTTTTGGTTAGGGCATTTGGTAAGATAATTGGAAATCGCAATACCTTTTGGTTCAAAAGTGTTAACATAACCCAATTTTGTTAAGATTAGGTGGCGTACTTTTACCTGGAAAACTTACTCGAGAAAACCATAAATTGACCAAAAATTAGCTCATACCAATAGATTTGAGCTATGACGTCACGTGAAGTCAAAATAAGGGCTACAGTGAAAGGCCCTTCAGGCCTCTAAAATGCTCTCTAGCGCCAAAACGTGTATCCTATTTCATTTTTTGTATTTCACCAACGTAATACATGCATCAAACTGGGTCCTCCCACCTACCTACTTACTACCTACCTACTACATTTTTCAGCCTACAGGCTACTTACTTAAAGTAACAGTTTCGCGTCCTTAAGGAAACTCAAAAATGGAACAAAAAGTGGTTACTTTAAATGGAACTATTACTTAAAACAGGTAGTGTATATACTGGCTGTTACTTTGAGGAGGTAGGTGTATAATTACTTTCAGAAAATTCTATTTTTTTTTTCGTGCAGAAAAGTCTGATAAGTCCGATTTTTGAAACCTTTCAATAATAAATATAGGGTTGATTTTCTTCTAAAGCGAATCAGGTGAATCAAGGACAGTATAATGACCGATTGCTTAACATATCCACCCGCTTCAAGATAAAGTTTTATAAGAAACTGTCCGATAAGTTCCGGATAACTTAACTCGGACATCACATGTTTCGGCACTTGTAAAATTTCGAGTCTCTGCGATTGCGGTAATAGGCCTTCCATAGACAACGCTAATTCGTATATTGTATTTTTTTTTTTCTACTACTAGTCTTGTGTTTCATTATTGTTTATTCTGGGTCGATTGTTTTATCTGTTACTTGAGCGTAACGCACACTCATATCTCAGTTATTTATTATCATGCTGCATCATCCTTGACATTTCTGGAGGGCATAATGGAAAAAGGAACAAAACTCATGAAAAAGTGCACGTTACAGACAATAGTTTATAATAACTGTTAATCATAAACTGTTTATTGCACATAATAATCATCAATATCAATAAAATATATTTAAAACAGTCAGTTTTTTGCGCAAAAAAACATGTTTTGATCCTTTTTTTACAGTAAAAATATTGTATTCAAATTATCCAAATTCGATTTGTATTATACAAATTCCAAATTTTTGTTTTATGGCCCTTAAATTATCGGTCAAAGTTTCAAATTCAAAGAAATTGATAAATTTTTAAAAAAATTTAAATAAACTGTCAAAACTTTTTGAAAATTTTTAAATTAATATAATTTAAAAAAAATCAACTTTTTTTATAATTTTTTGAAAATTTTATATAGAGCTCATAGGATTTTTTTCTTTATAGGGTAGCCGCCTGAGATTTTCAGTATTTTTCGTAAATTTCGATATAGTCAGGGGCCTCTAGATGTGCGCTCTCTAGATGTGAGGGTCCTTTTTTTCAAAAAAAATTTTTAGATGTTTTTTTTTGTATTTTTGCTCATAAAAAGATTACAAATTTACATATTTTATCATTTGTGCCCAAAAATAAAACAAATATTAAAAAAAATTTCTGTCCCACCAAACTCTATTTTTTTACAATTTTTTTGTTTGACTTTTCCTGGCAATTTTTCCTGACATGGTGGGTGTTTCGTTTTTAAATCCTTGCGTACGGCCTTATATTTAATTGTATGATATTCAACCCTTTTCAAATGGTATATTAAAATCGCGTTCGAAAACTGTACTCAGTAATCAATACTAATTTTACTACAGCCTGGTAGCCTATATTTCAAACATAAAAATTTTTAGCGCGACCTCAATTGCCGATTTGGAGTCCAAATTTTGGACTGTTAAAACGCAATATGCAGCTATTTTAATATGTTAGCAATATGTAGCTATTTTAATAATTTAATATATCGTTATTTTTAAGTTATTATTATACTATTTATCAATTATTCAAAATTTATGTACTGTAATTAGTAACTACAGTAATTTAAAGGATAACAAAAATGCCAAAATATTAATTTTTAGAATTTAAATGGAAAACAAATTTTTAATGAAAAAAATTTAGTGATTAATAATTAAATTATTATTTAATTGATACCAAGGAACGCTAAGGGAGGAAAGAACCAACATTAAGCCCAAAAATTTTTTTTATAAAAATGGCTTTTTTAATTTTTTTATAATTTTTTAATTAGTTTTTTTTATTTTTGTCATTTAAAACGGAACGAAAAAAAACGCAAAATAATAGAAATAATACGGGACGACATGGAAAGGAAAAATACGGAAAAACACAAAAACAACTGGGCGGCAAGAGGAATGGGCCCCGCTGGACATAATAGGGAACGATATTTATTCTTTTTTAATAAATATCGTTCCTTATTATGACCCACGTGGTGCCCACTGAGCACTTGGGCAATGCTCGCTACGATGTGAACCCGGTGCCCGGGAACACTCTTCGCATAGCGGGCATCGTCGCCGGCATGCTAAGTAAAGACAGTGGGCGTCCGCCGCGCGGCACTTGGAACCTCTACGCGGATGTCCGTAACTAGGGCGTGCAAGGGCACCACCGCCGCCCGCACCACCGCACCGAGGGTGTCCCCGAGGGAGTCTATAAAGAGATTAATGATATTTGGGAGGCTCTCCTCCGTTTCATCCACGACGCGATCTGGTGAGCGCGGCGCTGACGCCTCAGGAGAAGTCGGGGAAAAGCGGATGGGTGATAAGCTGGGCTGCGGTGACATGGCGGGTTCAACTTTGATCGAAGAGGCCGGGCTTGAACTTCGCCAAATGGTACTACCCCGCGCGGTCTGCATCATAACCTGCCGCGAATGATTTTTCGGCCACGGGGTGCTTCGCCGAGCGCGCGTTGGCTTATACGGCAATGTCGAACAGCAATTTTGAACGGCGCGCAATGCCGCTTCATTCAAAACTGCAATATGTGTCGTGTCTTCAAAAATTCGAACTCTGAGTTCATTATTATGAGATTCCATGTTCCGACAACCAATTTAATATTTAACACACGAAGTAAGTCTGCGCCCAAAATCAGATCCCACTTCAGTCACCACTGAAGGAACGGTTGATTTGTACTGTAATCGATATTTATTTGTATTTTCAACTGGTCCCAAAATGTGCTTACAGTGATTTAAAAACTAAACAGTAGACATTCAATATAATGTTATGTTACATAAGACAGAAAATAAACTAATAAGACAAATAATATATTCTTATCTGCAATGAAATTGATAACGCCTGTCTAGCGTGCGTTGTTGTGAACTTCTCTCTTTTCAATTTGAGTGACCCATTTTATTAGTCGTCGATATCTGTCATGCAAAATATGTTTTATTTTATTATTATTTTTATATTTTTGATTTTATATTATACAATTTTAAGAGAACACATAATCTTTTATCTACTGTAAAGGGTACTTTTTGAGGCCTATCTTGACCTATATTGACCTATCTGACCTTATATTCGAACAAAAAAATACTTACCAGAACTGTAATCTAACAGTTTTTTGCCGATGTCAAAAGCAATACATTTACATCTTTGTGGATGTTTAAATTTAAAAACTTTAAGGTTTTATCTAATAGATAAAACGTGTACATCCGTCATGCTAAATCATTTTTACGAATATTTTCGCGAATTTTATGTGGATTCACTTTTCTAGTAAAGATACAGGGGGCTGGTTTTAAGGTCTGACATTTTGATCGTTATAAGGTCATGTCAGTTTTTTACACTGTAGTCAAGTCTGTTTTCAACACAACTCATGTCTTCTTTGGATGAAGACTTCGCCCGTTTGACCTCCACGCTGGCAATTTTTTTATTAAAAAACAAGTAGATTTACGTGAATTGTATATTACCGTAAATCTACTAAATTCATTTAACCCGCAACAGCCCAGACCTAATAAGTTATTTAACCAGCCACTCTAGGAAAGTGGTCAGTTATGTACCTCTAAATGTGTATATCTCTCTAGATGTGCACGTTTTTCGGAAATCGAAGATGCACATCTAGAGACACCTGACTGTTTTAGCAATATTATAATAGTAAAGTAAATTTCCGAAACTTTTCGAAGACATGTTTACACCGCATTTAAGGGTGGTCTGCTCGATTTGTTTACCAACATGCATGAAAAAGAAAACGTTATTGTGGACAAGGCATACATTCCATCAATTTGAAAATGCCATGTACACATTTTCCCCTCTTTTGGGAATCATTTCCCATCTTTTCACGCACCATAACTTTTGACAGTGACCTTATTTTTTTAANTAGAAATCTTTAATTTTTTATAGGGTAGCCGCCTGAGATTTTCAGTATTTTTCGTAAATTTCGATATAGTCAGGGGCCTCTAGATGTGCGTTCTCTAGATGTGAGGGTCCTTTTTTCAAAAAAAAGTGTTTAGATGTTTTTTTGTATTTTTGCTCATAAAGAGATTACAAATTTACATATTTTATCATTTGTGCCCAAAAACAAAACAAATATTAAAAAAAATTTCTGTCCCACCAAACATTGATTTTTTACAATTTTTTTGTTTGACTTTCCTGGCAGTCCCACCATGTTTCGTTTTTAAATCCTTGCGTTCGGCCTTATATTTAATTGTATGATATTCAACCCTTTTCAAATGGTATATTAAAATCTCGTTCGAAAACTCTACTCAGTTATCAATACTAATTTCACTACAGCCTGGTAGCCTATATTTCAAACATAAAAATTTCTAGCGCGACCTCAATTGCCGATTTTAACTGTTAAAACGCAATATGTAGCTATTTTAATAATTTAATATTACGCTATTTTTAAGTTATAATTATACTATTTATCAATTATTTAAAATTTATGTACTGTAATTAGTAATTACAGTAGTTTAAAGGATAACAAAAATGCCAAAATATTAATTTTTAGAATTTATATGGAAAAAAAAAATTTTGATGAAAAAATTTAGTGATTAATTATTAAATTATTATTTAATTGATACCAAGGAACGCTAAGGGGAAAAAAACCGAAAATATGCCCGAAAAAATTATTTTTTTTTATAAAAATGGCTTTTTTAATTTTTTTTATAATTTTTTAATTAGTTTTTATTTTATTTTTATTTTGTCAAAAAAACGGAAAATAATACGGGACGACACGGAAAGGAAAAATACGAAAAAAAACAAATGGGGGGCAAGAGGAATGGGCCCGCGGGACATAATAGGGAACGATATTTATTATTTTTTAATAAATATCGTTCCTTATTATGACCCACGTCGTGCCCAATGAGCACTCAGGGCAATGCTCGCTGCAAAGATGTGAACCCGGTGCCCAGGAACACTTTTCGCAGAGCGGGCATCGCCGCCGACAGGCTAAGTAAAGACAGTGGGCGTCCGCCGCGCGGCACTTGGAACACCGAGCCGTACAGAAATCGGTTTCTGTCGGTTCCAAATGCCGCGCCGCGTCCGCCTCTGCGCGGATGTCCGTAACTAGGGCGTGCAATGGCGCCCGCACCACCGCACCGGGGGTGTTCCGGAAGGGTGTTCCGGAGGGAGCCTATAAAGAGATAAATTTGGGAGGCTCCCCTCCGTTTCATCCACGGCGCGATCTGGTGAGGGCGGCGCTGACGACTCAAGAGAAATCGGGTAAAAGTGGATGGGTGATAAGCTGGGCTGCGGTGACACGGCGGGTTCCACTTTGATCGAAGAGGCCGGGCTTGAACTTCGCCAAATGGTACTACCCCGCGCGGCCTCCATCATGATCTGCCGCGAGTGATTTTTTGGCCACGGGGTGCTTCGCCGAGCGCGCGTTGGCTTATACGGCAATGTCGAACGGCAATCTTGAACGGCGCGCAATGCTGCGCGGTGAACGATGCGGGGCGCTGCAGTCGTGGGTAAGCTCGTCCAATTCGGCGCGGCTTAGCTAAATTTAGATGAATTAAATGCCGATTTTATTAAAAATTACGTTGAAATTAGATTTATGTTAAATCTAGTTTAAAACAATCACAAAGAGTAAAAATGAAAAAAAAAATTAGAAAATTTAAAATGAATAAAATAATTTAAAATACCAGCTAGCGCATGTGGGATGTAAATTAAAGCAAAACATGCAGCGTTTATCTCATAAATCATTTGTCTTTCCCGGAAATATTCCTTACTTTCGAGCAACAATCTTGCACTTTCTTTTATAACCATTAAACGGTCGAAAACTTTACTCAAAAATCATCAGTTTTTTGTTCGCAATAATTTGCTCGCTTGTATGAGGTCATTAGTATTTGACAAATATAAAAACGATAAATTAAATCCTAGCAAAACTACAACTGCCCTACGTACCCGTGTAAAGCTTAATTACAAATATAGTAGAATTGTAGTATTTACAATATCATTTTGATGCGAATTCAACCGAATGACTTTTTTGGATTTATAAGAAATCTTCTAGTTTCCAATTTAAAAGAAAATAGCGTTTCAGCTTTGATTTGAATATAGCGAAATATTGACCACCCCAGATCCCACTTCAGTCACCACTCAAGGAATGGTCGATTTGTACTGGAATCGATATTTATTTGTATCTTTAATTGGTCCCAAAATGTGCTTACAGTAATTTGAAAAGTAAACAGTAGACATTAAATATAATGTTATGTTACATAAGACAGAAAATAAAGCAATAAGACAAATAAGATATATTATCTGCAAGCTTCCTATGTCTATCGTGTTAAAAGAAATTGCGAACAATTTCCTTATTCCACAAATGAAAAAATTATATATATTTCTATGTCTCTAGTTGTCGTGCAGATAATTGTCTTATCTACATTATTATTTGCAATCGGCCTATCTTTTTAAAGACAAATTGTGAATAAATCCATTATTCAACCAAAGGAAAAAAAGAAGAATTTTTGCTCGATCAAAAAAATAATCAGATACTGATAACGCTTGTCTAGCGCGCGTTGTTGTGAACTTCTCTCTTTTCAATTTGAGTGACCTATTTTATTAGTCGTCGATATCTGTCATGCAAAATATGTTTTTCTTTTATCATTATTTTTTTATTTTTGATTTTATATTATAAAATTTTAAGAGAACACATAATCTTTAATGTACTGGAAAGGGTACTTTTTGAGGCCTTTCTTGACCTATCTGACCTTATATTCGAAAAAAAAAATACTTACCAGTACTGTAATCTAACAGTTTTTTGTCCTATGTGAAAAACAAAACATTAACATTTTTGTGGATATTTAAATTTAAAACCTTAGATAAAACGTGTGCATCCGTTATGCTAAATCATTTTTACGAATATTTTCGCGAATTTTATGTGGATTCACTTTTCTAGTGAAGATACAGGGGCTGGTTTTAAGGTCTGACATTTTGATCGTTATAAGGTCATGTCAGTTTTTACACTGTAGTCAAGTCAGTTTTTCAACACAAATCATGTCTTCTTTGGGTGAATACCTCGCCCGTTTGACGTCCACGCTGGCAATTTTTTTATTAAAAGAGAAGTAGATTTACGTGAATTGTATATTACCGTAAATCTACTAAAGTCATTTAACCCGCAACAGCCCAGACCTAACAAGTTATTTAACCAGCCACTCTAGGAAAGTGGTCAGTTATGTACCCCTAAATGTGTATATCTCTCTAGATGTGCACGTTTTTCGGAAATCGAAGATGCACATCTAGAGACCCCTGACTGTATTACCAATATTATAATAGAAGTAAATTTCCGAAACTTTTCGAAGACATGTTAACACCGCATTTAAAATAGTCACCAGAGAAATGACCATACATTGTTTTCTAAAGTAATTTATTGTTAAACATTTGAAGCAAACTGGAAGATAATCTTACGGGATAAATGGAAAAAATAAGTATAACTAGGTAAACCATAATGGCGCATGAAGAGTATCAATTCTTGTTTTTCGCGTACGATTCTGCGTTCATTTTGTTCAGTAAAAGACATGCACAAAAAATGGTAAAATAGGTTTTTGAACGTATGGTCTTGCTTGAGGCATCCCGGTTTACTTCACATGAAAAATGGACCAAGTCCAAACGGCGTCATTTTAACTTCAACTCGTCGTTCATTGGCTTTGGCGGAGTTTATGAAAGCGGAACATGCAATCCGTCTACTCCCCCTTAACACTTCAAAACGCACATCATGCCCATGACAAATTTCGCATTTTTTTTATATTTTAAACAAAAAGAGATTATTCACGAATATGCGAATACGGATGGCTGAATCTTAAGGTTAGTGCATAAATATACATTTTTTGATTTTTTCAACCCTGAGGTAATTTCGCTAGAGAAAAAAATATTTGTTTTAGAAATCCTCTCAGTGGTATATATCTAGTATTCAACAGTTGAGTTTCGCGGCCAAACTAGCATTATATATTTATTACATTTCACGCGGCGGAGCGTACCAAAATTGTATTCCCGGAAACTAATATTAGAATTATAATCCTGAAATTATATCATTATCATAGTTTTATACCATAAATTGTAAACAAAAGTTCTTACTCGACATTGTCTCATTTTAAAGGTTGAAGAGTTAAAATTATTTTTGTTTTGTCAAAAACTAGATAAAATCAAATAAACCTAAAAAAACTTCTACAAACGTAAAACAAAATAAGTTGGCTAATTTCTATTTTAATCTTCATATACAGGCGCTGGGGTATTCAGGAGTCAATTCTGTGAAATTACAATATTTTTAAGTTCAGGGTCATTTGAGTTCATTTTTTGGCATTTTGGATTTTCCACCAAAATAACCCAGATTTTTTTATACTAGCTATTGAAGTTATCCGCGAAACAAAACTTGTTGGACTACCAGAATAAATAATTTAAAAAAGTCATTTTTAGTTTTAGTTTTACAGTCGGTAGCCGATACCTAGGAGTTTTCTAGCCGAAAAATCCTGTTCCTAGGACATCTAGATTACTCTAGGTTTTACAACTGTTGGAAAAAATAAGAATCTAGAGAACGGTAGACAGATGAGCTGAACGTATTGTATAATTGAGAAGTTTAATTAGTATATTTACTGTTCGACCATATTTATAAATAAAATGTACTCTAAATACGATTTACAAATTGTACACAGCGTATCGTATAAAAATTCATTCATGACGACCAATATAAAAACCCTTATCGTGTATGTTGCTTCAAATTTTAAACGAATAAGTATAGAATTTAATGAATCGATTAGAGTTTTCAATATTTATTTTCGTGAGTGCAATACTTTGGCTACTAAATAACGTTTTTTTATTATTGAAATGACGCGGTAATTAACAAATAAAACTGTCTAATTCAATCTGTTTTATTAGCTAATTGCCGCGTTACTTTCAACAGAACAAAGCGTTATAATATTGGTCAATTGAACCAAATTATTTCCGATAGTTATGATTTTACGTACATATTTCGAAGATGCCAAAAAATGTAAATGAGGTAGCGCTCCCTTGCGGATTTCTGCACAGGAGAAGTCAAGTCATCTTTCAGAGAAGCATACAGTATATTTTCTTTTATTTTTTTATCAAAATATTTTTTTACCAATTGACTTTCGGAAATATTTTTTGAGAATGAAAACGGATTGACAAATGATCTAATATTTTGTGATAATTTAGAAGTAGATTGAAATTCCTAAGATGGTTGAACTTGAGCAAGACAAAAAAGCTGGAAGTCTCATCGATAACAACGACATTGGCAATGAAGGCAAAATGTTTGTTGGAGGTCTCTCAAAATCAACTACTGTTGACGGACTCCGGGAATACTTTGAAAAGTAAGAAACAAAAATAGTGTGATTAAAACAAATTGAAAGGAATTTGAACTTCAAAATTGTAACTTCCAAATTTGACCTTCAAAAATTGACTTATAAAATTTTGACCTTCAAAAATTGACTTTCAAAATTTGAATTTTAAAATCTTAGCTTTAAGCAAGATTTAAAAAATATAATTCAGATTTGGCGCTGTGAAAGATGTAGTTGTGAAAATGGATCCAAGTACCCAACAATCCCGCGGGTTCGGTTTCATCATGTTTGTGAATGAAGCCTCTATTGAAGCGGTTATGGCTGGTGGCCCACACAACCTGGATGGGAAAAGGGTATGTAAAAATTACTATTAAGGCGACAATTAAGTTTAATCATTATCTATCATTTCAATACTCAAATGAACATTCAAAAATTTCTGAGAAATCCTCTATAAAATTAAGTCACTACATGTATATAGCCGTGACGTGGCATGGAAAATTCTTAACGCGACAGAACAAAAATGTTAAGTACGAACCAAAGGCGCGACTTTGAAACACATGTTCTAGAATTTAGTTTGACAATAGTGGAAATACCGCGTGAGTTTCATGAAAATCGGCTGCGCGTTTCTAGAATAGACCAATTTTCTTTTTCATTTCATAATGTCCTTTTGAGAAAGTGGGGAGAAAATGAAAAAGAAAACTGGTGAATTCTAGAAACGCGCAGTCGATTTTCATGAAACTCACACGGTAGTGTGTTTTTATACCAAAAGTGTGTTTTTTGCCCAAAACCGCCCGAAATAGGGCGTTAAATTTTAAATCCGGCGGCCATATGTATTGAATAAATTGTAAGCCCTTTTATACAGTACATTTTACAGACTTCGTTTTTAGATTGACCCAAAAAAAGCTGAAAGACGCGACGGAAAAATGTTCGTCGGTGGAGTCAAGCCGGACACAACTGATGACGCTATAAAGCAATACTTTGAGTCTTATGGCCAAGTCGAATCAGTCGACCGCCCTATAAACAAACAAACAAACGAAAACAAACCGTTTTGTTTTGTAACATTCAAAAGAGACGGAATTGTTGGAAAATGTATCAAACGTAAGAATCTTTAACTACATTTTTCCGTTTAAAACTTCATTTTTGCCTAAAAAAGCATAATTAACCCCGCAGTGCCGGGCCCGCACTGAAACTTTCTTTCTTTTTAAATATGGTTTACGTGAAATGATGCTGTTACGTGAAATTATTAGAACGATATCACGAAATCGATGGCAAACGGTGTGAAGCCAAGGAAGGCGTCTCAAAAGAAAAAATGAACCAACAAGGAGGCGGAGGCGGTTTCTACGGCGGCGGAGGACGCGGCGGGGGCCAACAAAGCTGGGGCGGTGGAGCATCATATGGACAGTACGGGGGATATGCCGCCCCTGTTGCTTTTGGGGGTCAACCTCAGAGTTGGGGAGGTCAAGGTAACTATTCAATTACAGGGAGGTCTCCCAATAAGGGTCAGTTTGCTCTTAAAAATGACCCTGATTTGTTTTTTTA
>SCLG01000238.1:84787-95108 GCA_004367875.1 Oikopleura albicans
AAATCAGTGTGTGTGTTACATGTTTTCCTATCCATGAAAAAAATGGGTGTTAGTTGCAATATAGCGGGTTCTTAGAAGGTAATTTTTGAAAAATTGAGAAAAAAAATCGTTTTCGCAACAAATACGACCCCTATATTTTCAGCTGTCAGGTGGACTTTTTTTTCCGCCTACGCACGTATCTCCAAATAATTTATATTTTACAATACCGGTATTAAGATGTTCAATTTTTTTTTAGCTACCCTCTTGTAATGTTTCTCAATTTTTGCATGAGATTTTTCGAATAAATGTTTTTGATCTTGAAAAATCCCCCAACTGTCACCACTATCAGTGAAAATTTGCGTATTTGGGATTTATAACCGGTAACACCTGGTCAACTGGAATAAGGTAGATTTGAGAAAACATGATTTTTATGGTGATTTTACTCTCAGATCTCCCATCTCCCACTCGAATTGTTTTCCCTAGGAGTTAACCAAAATTTTCATTGAGCAATTTTTTAGGAAATATCTACAGAGTTTTAGTGTAGGTCATACAGAATAGAATATTTTCTAACAATGTGTTAAATGAAAAAAATTGCTTAATGTATTCCATGCAAGAATTATAGCTATTTTAACGTTGTATCTGCCACGAATAATATGCAAGATAAAGAGCAATGAGAGTGGCCCCTGGCAGAAACTTATTTTGGTCGAAAGCCAATTAACGGTTTACTGCACCAATAAGTATATACAGTGGTAGCCTAATTCTCGGTCGGAAATAGACCTTCGTCTCATTTTACCACAAAAAATGTCCAGGAATTGGACTTTTTTGAAAATGGTCACGGAATTTAACTACCTGCTGTAATCTGATTAAAACCAACTGGTTTGATTTATTTTGGTATTGATAAGGCTTACAATTTATCGTAAAATGCGAATAACGCTGAAGTTGCCTAAAATTGAGCCAATTTTCCTTCAAACAACGTACTTTATTGATAACGTATCATTCATACGGTATCATTTATCACAATCTGTTTGAAGGAAAATTAGTTCAATTTTTGGTCAAATTTAGCGTTATTCGCATTTTACCATAAATCGTAAGTCTTATCAATAGCAAAATATTTAGAGCAGATTCAAAATTTTTTGTACTTCGCGTTTCCCCAAAATAACGTTATCCCTGCAGGGAGCCACCCAAGTAAGATATTATTTGACATAGAACATTTTTAGAAGGAAATCGTTTTTGTTTATTTGATGGCGGGAAATTTTTGGCAAAGTTCACATTGTAAGCAGTGGCTCTTAGAGGTACGTTAGATTTGGATCTAAATAAAACCATTTTGTGCAATAGAAATAGTAATTACAATCATATCATGGTTAAAAGGTCACAATATGTTGTTTTACCAGTTACAGGATCTTATACTTTTTCGCCAAAAACATGTTTTCGTATTTTTTTTTTCGAAAGTTTTTACATAAACTAGTGGACTCGTTATGTGGATTTGGTTAATTTTTATGGTTTTAAGAATTTGTATAAAAGATTAAAAAACATAAAAATTCACCAAAAACACATAACGAGTCCACTAGTTTATGTAAAAACTTTCGAAAAAATACGAAAACATGTTTTTGACGAAAAAGTATAAGATTCTGTAACTGGTAAAACAATATCTTGTTACTTTATAACCACGCCATGGTCGTTATTGTAACTTTTAATATCTTACATAAATGCACCTGTCATGTAATAAAATGTACCCGAATGTAAGATATATCTTATGTGTTTTAGCCTCATGAAATCAAAAATGAATTCATCGAAAGCGACAAAGAAACTGTGGGTGGTGAGGAACCCTACAGAAAGTTGATGATTTTATTCTCAAACGTAATACAGTCGATTGGCGAACAGCTCAAACTTCGCCAACAGGTCATCGCGACAGCAACAGGAAAGTTTCTTTTTCGAGATCTAAAAACCGACCCTTATTTGGCGAACAAATGTTCAAGACTATCATTTATTTAAAAAATTCGTTATTCTTAAAATGAAAACGAGTCAATACGAACAAACCGTCACAGTTGTCGTTTTCCCCCAAAATATTTGTTCATTCCAAATAAGGGTCGTTTATCGGTGATAGTATACCCTAAACACATCGTACCAAATACCAATTTGTATATACCAACAGTGCCGTAAATATATGTTCAGTGTTTTTTCGTCGTTTCTACATTCGTAACAATTTGAGTTCGTGTGATCCCCTCCTGATGGCGCCAACGTGTCTTTTTCTGGCGGCAAAAGTGGAGGAGCACGGTGCAATTTCACAGAATCGCCTCATAAACGCCGCTACCCAAATTGTGCGCAATAAATACCGTGACGTTTTCCGCACGCTCAACGACTATCCATATAGGGGAACGTGAGTATTCACTATTAAAAGTTGTCTGAAAATGCGTGTACAGAGGGTAGTCCAATTCTGGGATACTTCTCAAAAAATTTCCATTCTAGGAGGCTTTTAATTCCCCAAAAACAAATTGAGTCCATTCCAGGGACGGTTTTTATTTCAAAAAACCATTTCCGGGACACTTATTAGTTTGAATCAAAATCGCCAAACGTCTCGGAATTGGACAACTCCGTGTATAACCAATCCCATGACAAAGCAGCCCTTGAAGGCTTATTACAAAAAATATAAACTTTCTATTTAGAAACATCTTGGAGTGCGAGTTTTATCTGCTTGAACTAATGGATTGTTGTTTGATCGTTTTTCATCCGTATCGACCGTTATTACAGTTTTTGTCGGATCTCGGGATAACAAAAACCGATGACGAACTTTCCCTGATGGCCTGGCGCATTTTAAACGATTCTTACCGGTAAGTAAAAATAGTTTCGTAAGGGACATTTCTATTATTTATAGAAACAAACATTTTAGGAATAAATGGAAAACATGATTTTGTTTTTAGAGTAAAATACGGCCATGTGACCAACTTTTAATTTGACCCCATCTGAGGGTCTTATTTAGAGGGGTCAAATTACATCTGTATGATGATTTTTTTAAATTTTGGAATCAATAGAAAAATAATTTGGTTTTCTGGGTCAAATATTCCCATAGAACCAACTTGTAATTTCACCCCTTTTTAGCGTCTCAGAGGGGTCATATTACATTTTGTATTGAAAAAAAAATTCTTCAGGTCCGACGTTATGTTGCAATATCCCCCGTATATGATCGCGTTAACGGCTCTCCATATGGCTGTTTGTCAACTCGAGAAAATAAACGTTAAAATCAACATGACCGAGTGGTTCGCCGAGCTCTCTGTCGACCTTAAACAAATCCTTACAATCACCAAAGAAATTCTCGAACTTTATGAAGTCTGGGGCAAGTATAAAGAGGACGTCACGCTCCACAGCATTCTAGAAAAAGTGCCCAAGGCTAAGCCCGGCGTCGACAGCACCTCCCAACAATCGGGCCAAAATTCGTCTTCTCAGCCTAGTATTAGCTAAAGGGCGTTCGATGTTTGGCCAACGCACGCAAAAAAAATGCGATTTTTCTCCGAAAAAAATATGAATGAACCTGGGATCGAACCTTCGACCTACAACGCCACGCGACACTTTTCAACCAGTCTTCGCTCGTTTTCTTATTCAACTCGTGGCCGTCCTCTCCGTTTCTGTTGACAGAAATAATTGAAACTATTCCGAACAAAAAAAAAACATAATTCAACTTATTTTCGAAATGCTGCCGTGTAAAGTGTGAGACCGCCAATTTGATGCGATTTTTCGATTTAGAAATTCGATTTTGAAAAAATATATATATATAATGATTGCGGTGGCGCTATTCTTCATGATGATTTTCCCCATTTATCGCCTTCTCAAAATTTTACTGGTACACAGGGGTCGACCGACAAAAATCGCCGAGCGACGGGGCCATGTTAGGGTACTGGCCGTATTAGGGTCGGGCGGACACACCACCGAAATGCTCCGGATCGTTAAGGTCCTGGATGATGAATTTTCTCCAATTTGCTTTGTTTATGCCGAAACTGATAAACACTCATGCCAAATGACGAATGAAATGATCCAGAAGCCCTACAGTATAAAGACTATCCCTCGTGCTCGGTATGTTTCGTAAGACACCCTAATTTTGATATTTTTGATGGCGGGTTTACAATTGTAAACTTAACAAGAATGTTACAGTCGGTTGTACCTAATATTACCCATGGTGCGCAGTTAACCGTCCACTATTGCGCAATTTGTCATCAACCGTGCACATTAGGGCCAAATCTATTCCGGTTCTAATGCCTAACGGTGAGCAGTTGACCGTCCAGTTGCTATTTTCTGATTTTTCAGATAAATTACCTACGCATTGGAACGTTAACCATCCCGTATTGCGCAATTAGCCGTCCACTTTTTTAGATTTTGGTTGATGGTTAAATGTGCATCCTGAGTATAAAAATACAGAGGAAGATCATAAGGTCTATAATTTTGTCCGTTATAAAGTAAATTTGGTCTTTTGGAAAAATTCATACATGTTTTTGAAAACAAAAATATACAATGAAAAATAAGTAAACTAACATTTTACACTTCTGGTGGAGCCCAAAAAATGTCTTCAATTTTTGGATGAAATCATTTCTAGTTGATCTTTTTTAACCAATACCTTAGAAGTTATAAAATGAACCTACCTTTTGTATTTTGTACCAGTAATTTCATTGGACAAAAATGAGACCACCACTTGGCACTATTCAATTTGGCTCCAGATGCAACTGATGAGGAGGTCGGTAACTTATAACCAGCCTCTTCATCAGTTGCATCTGGAGCCAAATTGAATAGCGCCTACTGGTGGTCTCATTTTTGTCCAATGAAATTACCGGTATAAATAAAAACGGTAGGTCCATTGAGCGAAAATGGCACGTTTTGCTGTTCTATTTTTATCTCACATAAGGGTTTTGTTATGGCCGCCATCAAAAAAATCACCAGTTGCTAAAGCAATCTGTTATTTTTTTATTTATTTTTGCAAATAGTGAAGTGAAACAAAGCTGGCGGACAACAGTTAGCTCAACTTTGCGGGCGATTTTCCACTCGATTCCGATTGTTTTCGACATGAGGCCGGATTTGCTACTCGTTAATGGGCCCGGTACATGTATTCCGATCATTATTGCTTCACTTTTACTTCAACTGACGACAAATCATGATGTTAAATTAGGTTAGCTAAGTTATCAACACGCTTTAGACACAGCGTAGCTCACCAACAAAAACGTAACTTAGTAGTTACACTCTTATTGAAGTCACTTTTCATTCCTTGATTTTCCTGTTAAAATTATGAAGCAATTTATATCATAATTATGCAATTTATATCATACATTTGTGATTTTTTTTTACAAGATTTTTACTAGAAAAAAAATGGGTAAAGGGTACATTCGCGACCATTCTTGGTCGCGAAAAACCCCGTTTATCGGGACTTTCGCAACCACACATTTTGTCGCGAATTGTTGTTGAAAATATGGTTTCGCGACCAAATGGTCCCGAAATACTGTTTTTCACAAGGTTTCGCGATCATTTTTTCCACCTAAAAACTCGCGAAACCTTACCCAAAAAACATTTGGCGACCATTTGGTCGCGAAACCATATTTTGAATAACAGTTCGCGACCACCCCATTTGGTCGCGAAAGTACTCATAAACGGGGTTTTTCGCGACCACAAACGGTCGCGAAAGTACCCCACTCCAAATATTGGAGCTAAATTTGTTAACAATTTTCAAGATATGACGATTTTTGTATTTTAACCAGTAATTTTACAGATGTAAAACTTGTTTTTTTTAGTTTTCGTCGAATCCTATTGTCGAGTCAAGCGGCTGTCGCTAACCGGTCGCCTCCTGTACTACTTTGCCGATATCTTCTTTGTGCAATGGCCGCAACTCTGTGAAACGTATCCCAGGGCAATCTACCGTGGCAAATTTTAAACCAAAACAAGCAAACAAAATTTGTACAGTAATAATAATAATATAACAATAGTTTCTGTATCCTACAATGCCAAGACACCCAGTGTCGCTCGTTAAAGTGACGATCAATTGGGCCGGTTCCTTTCGACTAACTGGTCAATTTGAATTAAATATAACAGGGCGAAAGGGGCTATATTTTTGGGGCACCTACTAAATTGATATCATGTATTTTTGGTCGAAAGTATAAGTCGACTGGTCAAAAGGCATAAGTCAGAATTGGTCGAAAATTTGCGTCTAAGTCTGACTTATTCCGTTTACATTTTCGACCAGACAAATATGGACATATATACATAAGGTATACACCAGATGTACCTTTATCTTGTGTACCTTTATCTTAGTAATTTGAGCCTATTTTCCATTATCTTAGTTCATTTTGGCGAAAGTTTTCCACCTACGCATTTCCATTATCTTAGATTTTACCCCTATTTTCCATTATCTTGGTTCATTTTCCCAAAAAATTCGCCTACGCATTTTTTGTACCATTTTTTTTGCAAAATTAGAGTACTTTAAATCCCTAAGATTTCGTAACCTNAACTGCTTCAATCTCTGCTAATATTATTTCAAATGTTTCAGTTGGTTGTTTTTATTTAAGGACAACCGAAATTTATTCGACACTTCGGGTCATTTTT
Source organism: Oikopleura albicans (assembly GCA_004367875.1). NCBI lineage: Eukaryota > Metazoa > Chordata > Appendicularia > Copelata > Oikopleuridae > Oikopleura > Oikopleura albicans. The sequence continues at coordinate 91,340 of SCLG01000238.1, forward strand.
AACATAAAATTTATGAGCCCAAAGTGTCAAAGAAATTTGGCTTGTCCTCGAAACAACTACCCCTATCAACATTTGAAAATTAATGTTGGAATATTTTTAGCCAAAGCCATGTTGTCTCGATTGAACCCGGCTAAACGATGTGTTCGGCTTTTAAGTCTAGACAAGTTGCCGGGATTGGCGAGCGCAGTTGTTCCATCCGGCGATTGTGGCATGTGGATGTCGAGTGATGAGAAGGCCGCTTCCGTCGCAGCCTTCAGGTAGCTTTTTTTAGATTATACCCAAATCAATTTTGTCAAGTCCTCGAGGCCATAATAAAGGCACTCCCCGATTTGAGTGAATATAGAGAAGAGCGAAACATTGAAGGTCCAACACTGGAAAGAGCGTAACCTCGGTTTCGTTTTCGGTGAACAAGAGTTATTTTGACTGGAGTTTTTGCAAATGTTGAAAAAGGGGCAAAAATGCATTTTCGGTTTAAACAAAATGCATGTTTGCCCCTTTTTCAACATTTGCAAAAACTGGTCAAAATAAATCTTGTCCACCGTTCCAGTTTTGGACCTTCCAGGTTTCGCCCGAGAAATTAGGTTATTATTTTACTTTTTTTTTAATTTTGACCCCGATGTAATATCCGTAAATTTTCGAAACTTATACAAGAAAAGCTAAATTCTCGGCGTCAAAATTAAGAAAAATATAAATATTGCTACATTTTTTAGCTACATATTCCAAAAAACAGTAAACTATTTATTTATTATGGCCTGGTCCAATTGAAAAACGTAATTTTGGTACAACCTTAAAAAAGCTACGTTCAGCCAAAAACAGGCCGCCGCTGGAATCAAATCATGGAACATTGTCGCCCAAAATGTCTACGATCCCGTCATCAAGGCCGGCCTCGGACAAATTGTCGAATTTCAAGACTTTATCCCACACCGTATGCAGGGAAAGTGCTCNGATGCCGTTTTGGAACAGACTTTAAACATTTACAATGAGATGAAGGCCGATGGAGCTAAAGCTTACCAAATCAGGTCTCTAACTACTTAATTGAAAGTTTTAGTCTTTGACTCCAGGGCGCCGCAATAGTTTATGTGAAATTGTTAAATTATTTTATGGTGGCGCCCCAGAGCTAAAATGATCTCGCGAGGGCGCCATAATTCTGTTTTTTTTTTTTTGACACAGCGCGCGGCCGCAAATTTATATAAAAAGCCCGTGAGACTAAATTTTTAAAGTATTTTTCACAATATTTAACATTAAATCAATAGAGCCGCAGTTGGTCCAATTTTCATGGAACACGAGAAGGAACTCGAAGCTGCCCGAACTGACCAAGTCCCACGAATTCGACGATTCAACTTTGTCACCGAAGACTTGCGTTTTCTTTATGCTGGACCAATGAAGAAACTCGACGGCAGCTCATTCATCCAAGGTTTCTAGAAAGTTTACATTTGTTCGAATTGGACACTTTCGGCCGTTTAGACAACATTGACCAATATTGATCACTTGTTTTGGGCTTGAGCGCCACCTAGTGAGTGTAAAAAAATTAAATGTGATATGCGTACTTAGCTTGTCAAGAGCTTCAATTTGAGGGGACATATAACCCCGTTCATCTCATGTTGTAATATGACCCCAGAGTGTCATATTACGTCAATTGATTCGAATTTTTTTAATTGACCGTATCAATTCCGAAATTTAGGATTTTTCTTAGTAAAAAGTACAGGGGGGTCTGGTTCAAGTCATTTTTTTCGGGCTTGACCTTATAACCAGACCCCCTGTACTTTTTTTTACTAAACTTTTACTTTTTTTTCTTTTTTAATCGTTACCTTAGAATCAACCCTATCTACACATCGGGCGTACTAAAATGACCATTTGGGATGCTGTAGCAATATTATAAAATATTGTTTTTAGGAACCCGTTTGGAAGCGGCTATGTCTTACTGGAATCCAGTCCAGAGCTCGGCTCCAGTTTGCGAACTCCATGGCCACCCAATGGACCAAGCATTAATCGAAAACGTTGACGAATTAATCAATGGTATTCTCCTCAAGAGTGAAATCTGGGCACACTCTGGAGAACATGTTTTGGGATGGACTCACCCAGCATGGACTACTAGCTTCGTTTTGGAAGGTACGTGTTGTTGTTCTGGAAGTCTTAAACATGTTTTCTGGGGGAAAATGGCTCTGACATCGTTATAAAGTATTACTGATTAACATTTTGGAGGCCACATAATATATATGGATGATTAAATTTAGGGGGGTCATATTAATATAACTGAAGTCTTTTTCAGACCATGTTAGATGGCTGAATCATTTTGGTGGTCATATTATATGACTAATTTCCGGGGTCATATTATATGACTGAATAATTTTCGGGGTCATATTATGACTGAATTTTTGGAGTCATATTACCCAATCATTCTTTTCGGGGATTTATCGTAATGAAAATATTTTCAGCCGAGGACAGCGCCGGTGCCAAATGCAGCGTCCCAGTTGCCTATCCAGAAAACTCTTTCGGCAACACTGGCGCCTTTGCCTTCAGCGAGGAATCTGCCGCCAAAATCGCCGCCGCCGCTACCGCTGACGAAAAACACGCGGTTGCCTTGGCTGACGAGGCCGCCGGTAAGGACTATGCAAAATGCCTCACCAAAATCAACGACGTCCTCACCAAGACCGGCGACAGCCGTCCAAACCCAACCAAAAACGTTCTCTGCCGTATTTTTGGCACCCTTAATGGGGAAGGCGCACCAAGCCAACAAGTCGCAAAATACGAAGCCGACATGGCCACGATTGAAAAATTCTCCAGCTGGCAAAATGCCGTCGGTGTCTTTCCAGCATCCAACAGCTCAATGACCGACATTATGAACATGAGCTCCAAGCGACATTCCGCAAAGTACAACACACAGACCATTGTTGGCAAAACTAACTTTGGCCGCATTACCAACACACTTGGTGGCGTAAGTACCTTCNAATTGTTGTTCAAAATATGGTTTCGCGACCATAAAGTCGCGAAATGGTGTTTTGGGTGAGGTTTCGCGACCTCTGTTTTTAAGTAGAAAAAAATGGTCGCGAAACCTTGTTTAAAACACCATTTCGCGATCATGTGGTCGAGAAACCATATTTTGAATGTTGTAACAATTCGCGATCAAATAGCGTGGTCACGAAAGTACTCATAAATGGGTTATTAGTACCCTTCACCTTCATAGCCCCGTCTGGCGGGGCTGCTTTGACGAAAAATTATTTGGTTAAGATATACAAGATGTCCTTCGCAGTTATCGGGACGTTTTTGAACCGCATTCTAAATCATAATTTATCATAAAAACTAACGCTTTATTTTAGAGCGCGATCCTGATGATGTTGCTTTGAATTGGTTCGATAGGTTCAATGTTATTTATGAAGATAATGCTTTGAGAAAAAAAGATATAAAACTGTTCCTCAAAATGTTATCTGTTTATGTTCTACATGTGTAACACATATCGATTTATTTATTTTGTCCCAAAAAGACTTCAGTTCGGCTGCTTTCAACCAAAACATATTTATTGAAAATTGATTATGTTTCATTTGTGGGACTTGTTCAATTAGATTAAAATAAAAAAAAACAAATATCATACTTGTATTTCGAGACTTTATTTATCTCATTGGGCTTGAAAGAAAAAACGGCCATTTCCGTACATGTCAATAGTCAACGATTTTAACTTTCCCCGTTTTTACCGGGTAACCGGTAAACATGAAATTTACAATTAAACGTCCACTTTTTGGAAATTTTATTTGGCGGTTAAAAATGAACCCTT
>SCLG01000238.1:112095-125304 GCA_004367875.1 Oikopleura albicans
ATTTTGAAGTAGATAATTCATGTTAACCTAAAAACGGCCCAAAAAGTCTATAAGGTCATTTTGAGGAATTTATACTCAGCGTTTTACATGAATTTCCGCCGTTTTTTCTTCCTTATTTTCTAGATGGTCAAACTCGACTTTTTCCGCACTTCCAAAACTCGAATAATATTTTCTAGAAAATACGAGAGGAAAAAACGGCGGAAATTCACGTAAAACGCTCAGTAACACTAAAAATTAAATTTTGAGTCAAAATCCGAAAATTGGCCAGTTTAGAGTTGTTCAAAAACTGAACAGATTTGAAAATAATCCATACAAATCCAAATTATGTCTCGTGACTATGCAATTAGGTTCTGTAAAGAAAATTAAAAATTAATATACACTCTCTAACCATTTATCTTATCACCTGCAATGCGAGGCGACCTGCATTATACGAGCAATTATTTTTGCGTAATAATACCATAAATGAAGGCCTTAACTTATCACATTCTAGGAATAGGGACTGTACGTGATACTGTTAACACTATGTGAAGTTATCAAGCGATTTATTGTTTTATATTTGAAATATTTTAGCAGTTAATGTTTCACCATGGCAAAGTTTCGCCATTTATGTTCCAAAACGTTCCGGTATTTGATATATCCATTTGATCAATTAGGGAAATAATTCCAGCCGCACTCTCGGGGGTTTCTATGTATCCTTTGTTGTTAGTCATATCTAAATAGTATAAATTAATGTGTGAAATTGAAGTAATTTTTTCGCACCGCGGTCTTTCAAAGAAATTTGTTAACCAAGAAAATTGGTGGTAACTTTTTCAACCCACGCACTACCTGCTTAAAGTAACAGTTTTTTCAGAATTTCATGTTTAAACTTCAATATTCTATGATGTAAAGTACTTTTAGTACAATTAAGAAATACTTTTGTTAACTTCTGAGCAGTGTGTAAACGTTAGGGGCGTTTTTAAATTGCGCAATTCTATGACCTCTTTTTTACTTAAACTAACAAACAAAAATAACCATTACGTAATATTGTTCGAATTGCGCAATTCAAAAGCCTGGCTCCGCTTCAAGTAACAGAAAAAACTGATTTTTCTCAAAGTAACACTATTTGAACTTTTTTTCGATTTAACCTATCTGCTTAAAGTAACAACTTTCGCTTAAAGTAACAGTTCTTTTGCTCATTTTGGTGTTACTTTAGGCAGGTAGGTGGTGTATGTAAGTGATTGTTAAACAAGAAACAGTTTTTACCAGTTTTGACGTATCCAGGATGTATAAGTCCAACCGAAATTTCTTTCCTTTTCCACTGAATTGCTAAAGTTTTCCCAGCTGAATTGACGGCGCTTTTGGACATCCGATAGCCGAACAGTCCGCCATTTATATTATCACCAACAGAAGCCAGGTGGGCCTTATGAAGGGTTTAAAAGCATTTAATTAAATTGTTTGTAATCGCAGGTTTGAACACATAATTTATATATGTTTTTTAGATAACCCCTCAAAAAGAATAGCGTGTAAAAAGCCATATAAGCAAAAAATAATAAAATTGGGCTAACAAACTTTTTGGCCAAATTGTAGAGCTAAAAAAGTCAGTCAGAAAATGTGTGAACCCCGAATGTCTGTAACGAGTTCTAGAATTTGCTGAAGGTCCGAAAAAATAATTCTAGAACTCGCATCAGACATTTCGGGACGTCATATTTCCACATTTCAAACTAACTTTTTGACCTCTACCATTTGGCCTAAACAGTTTTACATTTAATGGGCTCTAGAGACTAGAGTCCTGAATTATTATTCTTAAGTTTTTGTGGCCTTTTACACGTGATTCCTGTTACGGCGGTACCGTTTGTTACACAGTTTCGTCAAAAAATATTGTTCTAAACCCTGAGCGAAATAATTGCAAATTTGGATCCTTTTGAGAGCATATTTTGAGACCCTCTAGCTACTCGTAGTGGACCTAAAAGAACCTTGCGTAATAATTGGCGTAAACGATACGATAAAAGAAAATTACAAAACTTTTTTTTCTTAACCCGGCACAGTATTTGTGTCACACACGCTATCTCAGATTTTAACTATGAAACATAGTTTTAAAACATAAGTTGTAAAATATATTAATCTATAACTTTGGAATATAAGGTATAAGGTACAATTTACTGTCCTTATTCCCAAAAAGACGTTTTTAATTCTCAAAAATAACGTATCTATTAAGATGAGTTATCCAAAATTATGCATTTGTGGACATTTTATACAAATTTTTGCTTGAAAACGCACCTATTTAGATAAGATGGTGCCGTTGAGAGTAAAGAGTGTACCATATTTTTGGGACGTAAAAAAAATCGCACAAAATTTGAAAAGGTTTTAAAAATTCGATTCTTGAATTTTCAGAAATTTCATGGAGAAACAGACTTACCCAAAGTGTTTGTGTTGTATTGGTGGAGGAAGGACTCTGTATCCGTGAACCTTCTAAAATTTTCCTTTTGCATAATACCTGCACTTGCCACAACAATATCTAACTTTTTTGGGAGATCACTGGAATCAGCGATTTTTGATATAACTACTAAATGTTTTAGATTAACCTGTAGAAAATGGCAGTAAGACGCGCTATATCGGACATTTTTTAACCAGGCCGTTTTTGATTCTCCAAAATATCGGCCGTAATGGGGTGAATTGCCAAGGTTCAATTCAAACCCCAAATCTCAAAAATATTCGAAACCGCTTAAAAGGCGTAAACAGGGGTAAAATGGGCTGAAAACGTTAACAATCTCGTTTTTTCACTCTTGTCTACTACTGGTAAAAAAACTGAGATTGTTAAAGTTTTCAGTCTATTTTACCCCTGTATACGCATTTACAGCGATCTAGAAAATGTTTGAGATTTCGGGTTTGAATTGAATCTTGACAATATTACAAAGTGATCATTTTTCACGTTTTTTATAAAGTATAAAAAATTGATTGGTTCATGTTTTTCAATTAAAGTTTTACGGCAAAACTTATTTCCGTTTTTGATTTATTTCTAAAACATGTCTGAATCATTTGAGACATCAAACCCATCAAGTACAGTGGTGTTATTTATAGCGTTTAACTCCGGTGAACTTTGCCGACATAAAGCAAAAACCGAATTTCCTCGATTAGCGAATTGACGTGCAAGTTCGAGGCCAATTCCTCTGTTTGCACCGACGACTATAACCAGAGGCTAGAATTAAACTACAAAATGTGGGATTTTTGAACCTGTAGCTTTTGGGATTTTATGTTAAATATGTAAATTGAGAAAATATTTCCCTTTTATACATATCTTTATATTATAAGCCCTACGCTGTTTCCCGCTCGGGCCATTATGTTTCACTATTTCTCGAATTTTTTTGTGAAACATAACGGCGCACCCTGTGTAGTTATTTATAAATACCGGCATCAAGATGCCAATGTAATTAGCGTAATAATTTTGACTTGTCATGATACGAGATTTATTCATTTTGTTTCGCTCGCTCAAAAATGGCAGATTTAAAAAAATCTAGAATACGAATCTGCGACATTTTTACGGCGGACGCTCTATAGAAGTCTCAAATTTCCCAATATTTTGCAATAGAAAATATGGTCCTTAGTAAGGACTCCTTACCATCCCTAGAGAAGTTAGGATCCCCTCTAGACGAATTTTAATTTTAGTCTCTGCCTAAAACACGAGCCATCACCAAAAGACTCTCTGTATATTTATAAAATGTTCAAAAGTTTTACGCAATTTGTTTAATTTCCTAAGGGACCAAAACATGTAGGCTATTGCGTCACAAATATTATCACATGAGAAAATGTTGCAATTGGTTGACAATGAAACTCGCTTCCCACCTACGTAATTTTGCCAATAGGGATTGGCTAGTTTGTCTTGAGTGCCAAGTTCATACTGTAAAAGGCTTTCTTCTAGTAAATTCCCGCAAGTTCAATTTCGACAGAAAAGAATATTCTCTGGCAGTCCAGAAAGAGAATGACATAGCACGAGTTTTAGCACAGATTGAAATCAAAAATAGAAAAAAAGAAATCGCCAGGACGCCGCTTTCTGGATCGATACAGTCCTTACTTCCAATACGGACGTTTTTCATTCTGGAAAATAACGTCCGTATAATACGGATAAATACAATTTGGAGTGAATTGTTATAAAGTGTCCATTTTTCGACTGTTTTAGGGGCATTTTTCACAAAAAGCTTCCGTATAGGAAGAAATCGTCAATTTCAGTGCATCCGTGTTCAGAGTAAGGACTGTATTTTTTTTTGCGAAAGCATGTCTAGACCAAAAATCTCTGAAACTGATATATATATGACGTAGTTTGGCCCATAGATTACAAATTTTAAATAAAAATTGTCAAAGATGTGACACGTTTTGGCGCTAGAGACTCTCTAGAGACAGTGTGCCCTACTGCGCCTAAAACACAAATTGATACTGCGCCCTTGACAGAAAAAAAAATCATCGTTTGAAACTTATCACATTTTGTTACTTCTAACAAATGACTCATTCAAAGAAAGATCTGATTGGTCTGGTAAATAAACAATTCATCATTTTTATCGAATTTTTATCAATTGAAAATTGGATATTAAAATATATTTTCGACTGTAAACAGAGTCGGTATCAAGAGACTTGATAAAATAGCACAGATAGTTCCCGTTTTATTGACTTTCTCCCAAATTCAAAGGAGTGGAATCGTCACGTCAGGTTTGCTGCTCAGATTAGCAACTGCAATTTTTTTAATGTAGGAGAAATTTATGCGGAATTAATTCCACTACAGTCAAGGCCTGGGTTAATTGATTTAACCTCCAAACACGACCTCCGGACGTTTGTCCGGCCCCTGGTAAAAAACGCAATTTTCGAGTCGTCGGGCTTTGTTAAATGACTATTATTGACTATACATTGAAAACCAACATACACCCACGGCGCTGTTATCTTGTCACCCGTTATCTTGCAGATTTTTTCCGGCCAATTTTCCAGGAATATCTATCTTTATGTGTTAAGCCCTGCGCTGTTATCTTGCAGATGTCCCCGTTCGCTCCGTTATCTTGCGGATTTTTTCATGCGATAGTTGAAGATAACAGCGCAGGGGTGTAGAATAATAGATTACAAAATCGGAGAGCAAATGAAAATAAAAAAATGATTTACGTACACCCTTTGCGCAGTTATGTTACCGAAGTATTTTCAAAAAACGGCAACATAAGTGCGCAGGGCGTAGGCGGAAAGTAAAATTATGAAAAAAAATTGCGCAATAATAGGCGTACGCAAAACTCATGAAATTCGCAAAATGAGTCATTTTTGTCACAATTTGTGACTCACAAATAGCCTTTTACGTCAAATTAAGACAAAATAATAATATTCAAACGTCTTTAAAATGTTGACTGATAAAATTGAAACTTTAGAGACATTATGTTTTTTTTGTTGCTTTTTTGAGACATACTGAAAAATATGTACGTGAACATATTAGACTATATGTGCAATCAAGTTGACACATATTTTATAGTATGTTCGCACACATATTATAAAATATGTTTTTTCGATATTATAGTCAGTATGTATCAAAATATTTTTTTCTAGTATGATATAAGAAGTGTATTTTTTTGTAATATCGTTGTAAAACACAACTTAAAATCGAGAAATAAACCATACGCCCTCTGCGCCGTTATCGGGTCAATATTTTGAGGATAAATTTTGATCCCATAACGCATTTTGANCATACTGAAAAAAAAGTCTCCATATGTCGCCTAGGGCGACCTATGGAGACTTTTTTTTCAGTATGTCTCCGAGAACATATTTTGCGATATGTGCGAAAAACATTTTTTTCAGTATGTGAAAAGTTACATACTGTTACAAAAAGTGTGTGATGCGTTGTGATTATAGTCAAAATTTTCAACCAAATTATATTTAACGATTTTTTGCAATATTGTAGGCTCCCATCATGTACAAATTAGAGATTAAAAAAGATGTGAACATTTTTATTAATTTCAAACTTGGTTGCAATTTTGAAAGATCGAAATTTCTAAAATTCAGTAGCCCAATTAAAACGGCAACATAACTGCGCAGGCAGAAAAAACGGTATCATAACTGCGCAGTGTTTAGGCGGGTTTGCTAAAATGTATATGACGAAATTTCGCAAAAAAATGACGAAATATTACGAAAATATGACGAAATATTACAAATCGGCAACATAACTGCGCAAGTGGTGTAATAAAAAGTAATTAGTCATTGATTGAACCTAGGAAACGTCAAACGTAAAGAGGTTATTTACAATTAAAAGTTTACACGCGCATTTTTTTTCTCTCATATTTTTTCCAAAACTGTGAAGAATCAACGGTGAAGATAGTTGCCCAGGGGCTGTATATTAACACGGAAAAGTGTGTTAATGTTTCCGCTCGGCTTCGTCTGGCACCACATCTTTCCGCTTTTGTCACGAAAATTTGCTAGTTGATCCGCCTATGCACTGCGCTCTAATCTTCCCTTTGGGGCTTCTAGTCTTTTTGGTTTTTGGAAAAGTTTTGGGAACAATTAGCGCGCACTCCTATATGACCTTACTTAAGGTCAGCTATAACTTATAGGCTGTAAGGCTGAAAATGAACTTATTAAAAATCAAACGTCAAATGAATAATGCAGTGTTTCAACTATAACTAAATTTATAGCGATACAATGGAGAGACGCAATGGTTACCAGCTTGTCAAGGGGCAGCTTATTTCGTTAACAGTTAATAATGTTAAACGAGATATGTTTCGGGTTGAGGAGTTTCTTAGCCGCGGAGCATTTGGGGTCATTCATTACGGTTATCATCTCGAAAAATGTATTCCGGTGGTTATCAAGTTTGAAGCCAGCGTAAAAGCAGCCAATAGGCACCCACAATTGAAGCAAGAACGCAATATGTATATGTAAGTTTTAGAAAATTTATTCCCAGTGGAACTTCCCTGCTTATACACCAGGTGCGTCGTTATCTTTCACCCGGTTATCTTTCAATGTTTCCCGTTCGTCTTTCACTTTTTTGCGATTTTTTTTTCCGAAATTCAAATTTTATGAGTAAAACACTACGCCGTTATTATTCAATGTTCCATTATCTTTCACTTTTTTGAACTTGGCTTTGAAAGATAACGGCAAACCTGGTGTAAAATCCCGCACAGTCTTTACTCTTTACTCTTTTTCGGACGTTTTCGGTTCTCAAAAATAGCGTCCGGAAAAGGAGTCACAAAAAGGATCATTTTTCTATTAGACTGTTCCCATTTTGGCCGAAAAGCGCCCGAAAAAGGAGCAATTGTCCGAAAAAGGAGTAAGGACTGTATTAATTGTAATACAATTTTACTCAAGCGTTTTTTGGTCTGACATTTTGGTCTGACATTTTGGCCGCTATTAGACCACTTTTTCACTAAGTTTGTTTTTGATAAAATGCATGTCTTTTTGGGGTCTTTTTATAAGGGGTTTTGGTTGTTTATAAGGCCAGTTTTCAGACTTTAATTTTATCACTCAGACCCGTGTTCCATTATGTTAACAGTTTTTGTGGTTTGAGGCTGTTAACATAACGGGTTAGGTGGTGTATTTAAACTTTCATATATTTATTATAGTCAAATGGAAGAACGTGGAATGAATAACCTTATGGAAGGCGTCCCAGCATATTATCGATATGCGGATACTGTTCCGTTATTGTACAAAAAAGAAAACAGCGAGTTACTTCAGGAGGCTGAATTCAATCTACTGGCAATGGAAAGATTGGGCACTGACCTCAGAACTCATCTAAATGTAAGTAATGTCTTTCTCAACCCATTTTTTTCATTTTGCACAAAATTTTTTCCACGTTTAATTTTTAACATAAAATTTATTGTAACGGAAAATTGTAACATAACGGCGCAGTGCGTAGGCGATTTCGCTCAAAAACGCCAAAAAATATAAATTGTAACATAACGGATCCTACGTTGAAAATATTGCGCAATCCGTGTTTTTTGTATAAATTGCAACATAACGGAAAATAGTGATTACGTAACTCGAAAATATTGCGCAATACGTGTTTTTGTACAAATTGAAACATAACGGGGCGAACGGGGAAAATTGTAACATAACGGGTTGTAACATAACGGTGCACCTGGTGTACTTTATGATCGCCCCAATAATTGTTGCTGCGATTTTAACATTGAATATTTTTTAGGAAACTGGAAAACTTTCGGCCTCATGCATTTTGAATATAGCCTGGCAAATGTTCGGAATTCTAAAAGATCTTCATAATAGCGACATTATCCATCGCGACATTAAACTTTCGAATTTCGTTATGGGTGACAAAAAGTCCAAGAGGTAACCATTTTTTGTTTGTAATTTTAACTCCCAGGGGGAAGTGCGTGTAAATAGACACGAAACTTGCTTTTTTTGCCAATTTAAGGCATATGGAGGCCCCGTAGGGCAAAACGGGTATTGGTGACCCCCCCCTCAACTTTTCGAGAAAATTCGATTGGCGGTGTTATTTTTTGCGCAGGTTGAACATTTCAAACAGCTGTCTACGGGGCCCTGGTGTCCCAAATCAATTTCTGAATACTCAGATCGACGTAGTTTGACGAGCTCTACAACTTGGCTTTACCAGTTTTTTTGAATTATTGCGAATTATTGTGAATTTTTTAAGTGCGTGTTTATTTACACGCATTTTCCCCCTACGGGTTCCCAAAAACTCCTTCCCCCTGAGAGTTCAGAAATTTTAATTGAAATTTTCTTAATCAAAAATGTCAAAGCTTGTTCTTAAAGAATGTTATTTTAGAACGCTGTATCTAATTGACTATGGATTAGCAAGAGTCTACCGTGAAAATGATCGTCAAATCGAGCCGCGGCTAGAAAAGAACATATTAGGAACCGAACGGTACATATCTCCCGCAGTCAGCCAATCACAAACGCCTTCTCGACGGGACGATTTGATATCTGTTTGTTACGTTTTGTTTGAATTGGCGATTGGTTTCTTGCCCTGGAAGAGAAAATTATTATATGACGAATTCAGTACAAGTTTTTTCAATCTTAGTCCGAGTATGAAGAAACGGAAATTTAAAAGTTTAACCCACGAAACCAAGGCAAAATATACAGGTCAGTTTTTAACTCTAGCGCCCTGTAGCGTGTGGCCAATAACGGGTTATGTGGTGTAAATCGTTTTGATTAGAAAACCGTTTAAATTTATCATTATAGGAAGCAAATGGAAAAATAATTTCAAAGATGAGTTGGAAAAATTATCAAAATTACCGGACATTTTGGACTATTGCTTGTCGCTTGAATATTATGATGAACCAAACTACGCAAAAATCGGATCCCTTCTTCGAAAAATGATCAAAGAAAACATGAAAGAGTTTTCACCCCTCAGATTTGATTGGGACAGTCGTCCAGTTTTAAGTTAAAAACTTTTAACCCCTGGAAAAGTCTAAAATTTCCAATTTTCAAAATTTCCATCTTCGATTTTCTGCACAGATATACATTTCATAATATAATACATTTGGTGACGTAACGAGTTGACACTTTCGTTTCCGATTTTTTCGTCAAAAACTGTCAACTTGTTTCACTTGGTCAACTTGTTACGTCACGTTTGCCCCTTTTTTGCCCAAAAACTGTCCACTCGTTTCACTTTGTCAAGTTGTTATGTGTCAACTCGATACGTCACTAACTGTATACTTATAGCACTTATAGGCCTCAAGAGCACCAAACGGTGAGAACAGCTCTGGCGTCACTGTACTTCATACAGATATTTTTAAAGATGCCAATGACTCATTTATCATACTAGGCACCGACTGAATTGGAATCATTTCTTATTAGTCGAAAAGGGAAGTTGTTTAAACTTTAAAGGGTAATTTGTTGACAAAAAAGGGTAAAGTAGATAAAGGCAAAAGGTGATGAAGTGTAAAACTTTTACAGTAAAAGTGATAAAGGGTAATCCGCGGACATCAAAATACCGACGGCTAAAATACAGTAGGCTATCAGTAGCCTGTAAATTCGGAAAATGGCCGATTATTTAGATTTTATTCTGTATAAATGACTTAACCCGCACTTATTTTGCGGATGCTTTTTCTCAATTTATTGCATCACCTACTGAATTATAATGCAAGAAATTATTTTGTGTCTCAATAAAACATCCTTATTCCCATAATGGACGGTCCATATATTCAACACCCTGTGCGCTGTTAAGCGATTTATTTATTTATAATTGACATAAACGTGTAGGCGTGGGAAAAATTACCAGTTGATCTTTCACCAGGGCAAAATTTCGCCATTCATGTGCCAGAACGTTCCGCTATTTTCCATATTCATTTCGTCAATTCGAGCAATAACTCCGGCTGCACTATCGGGAGTATCCATGTTTCCTTTGTGTCCGGTCATATCTATAATAGTATATAAATAATGTTTGAAATTGAAGTAATTTTTCTGGCACCGCGTTCCTTCAATAAAATTTGTTCAGCTAAAAGTTAACGCGATACAAGCGTCGTGACTTCTTATTTCTATTTTTCCTAAATCCAACGGTGTCAAAAATAAATAAAAATACTGCTAGTTTTGGCGCTAGAGAGCAAACACGAATTAAATGGGAGCATTTTTTGAGCCCGCGGAAAAGTCTGAAATTTGCTGAATTGTTGATACATAATCTGTATACGCCCATTTTTTATACTATCAAAAATTGTGGAAATATTACTTAGACAAGTGTTACTGCAAAAGTGCTGGTATGTTATTAAAAATAAAGCTTAACCAGTTTTGACGTAGCCAGGATGTATAAGCCCAACCGAAATTTCTTTTCTTTTCCAGTCAATTGCCAAAGATTTTCCGGCGGCGTTTACGGCACATTTTGACATTCGGTAGCCGTACAGTCCGCCTTGTGCATTATCAGCAATTGAACCCAGGGTCGACGTATGTAGGGTTTAAAAAGTTTACGCAGGTACTAATAATTGTTAACACTTTCGAGAAAGCAAAGATCTTGTTCTAAACCCTGAGCGTAATAATGGCAAATTTTGACCCGCTTGAAAGCAAATTGACAGAACCCCTAGCTACTCGTAGTGGACCTAAAAATAACTTTGATGTGAAAACTGAAGCGATTCAAGATTTCCTAAAATCGATAATAACTGGTAAAAAGTTTATAAATTTTAAAACCTTCTGCGCCGTTATCTGACCAACATTTTGGCCGAAAAAACATTTTGTTACGTAATAATGGCCAGATAACGGCGCAGTGATTAACTGTTAATCATTAACATCTAAAGATAGGGTTTCCTGAAAAGTTATTTTTCGAAATTCCGGCCAGATAAAGGAACGAGCGGAAATTCCGGCCAGATAACGGCGCAGGTGATTATCAGAACTATCGTTTTCATCTAAAAATACTTAAAAACTCAGGATTATAAAAAAACGGGATTCTTCACCCAAATTTACCCCCAAACTTTCATTATTTTTGTAGGACTTCGCACCATGGGCCATGGCCTACATAGTAGTAACACATAAATTAACTTACCCAGAGAGTTTGTGTTGAATTGTTGGAGGAGAGACTCTGTGTTCGTTAACTTTCCAAAATTTTCCCTTTCGAGAACACCCGCATTTGCCACAACAATATCCAAATTTTTTGGGAGGTCACTGGAATTAGCGATTTTTGAAATAACTTTAAAATGTTTTAGATTAGAACGTGATGGTAAAACCCGTCGTTTGGGATGAATTTTGAACATTTGTGCAATAATTGTTGTAGTTTTCAAATACCTTATTTCCGTATTGGCCAAAATATCGGCAGTAAGGAGGGTTTGGGGTACTTTCGCTACCATTTGGTCGCGAATCGTTGTTCAAAGTATGGTTTCGCGACCAAATGGTGCGGTCCCGAAAGTAATCATACGGGTATTCATACGGGTATTCATACGGGTAATCATACGGGTATTTTTCGCGACCAAAAATGGTCGCGAAACTACCCTTCACCGTAAGGAGGTGTAGTGTTCAAAAGTGATCATTTTTGGACGATTGGGACAAAAATTCATCAAAAAAGCGTCCCTTATAGAACAATCTAGTGGAAGTAGAGTCCTTACTGTAACGAATTTATTTTGGGTTTTTAACAAATTATAAAAAAAAGTTATGAATTGTTCATACTTTTAAATTAAAGTTTTAAAACTCATTCCGTTTTTGATTTATTTCTAAAACATGTCTGAATCATTTGAGACATCGAACCCCTCAAGTACAGTGGTGTTATTGATTGCGTTTAACTCCTGTGAACTTTGCCGACATAAAGCAAAAACCGAATTTCCTCGGTTGGCGAATTGACGAACAAGTTCGAGGCCAATTCCTCTGTTTGCGCCGACAACTATAACAAGAGGCTAGAATTAAACTCTAGAATTTGAGATTTCTCAACTTGAATAGTTGTTTTTATATTTGAAAAGTAATTTATTAATATTAATAAATTATTAATAATAATGTATAATTATCTTATATATTATTAATTATAAGATGACATCGTGAGTAACGTTTTATAATTTTGACACGAGCTGTATTCATTTTGTTTCGCTCGCGCGAAAATGACAGATTTAAAAAATTCTAGAATACGAATCTGCGACTTTTCTACGGTGGACACTCTATAGAGTTTTATAAGTCTGAAATACATCCAAATAATTTCGTGAAAAAAAAATTGGAAGCAAATTAATTTTTTCACATANAAGATATAAAACTGTTCCTCAAAATGTTATCTGTTTATGTTCTACATGTGTAACACATATCGATTTATTTATTTTGTCCCAAAAAGACTTCAGTTCGGCTGCTTTCAACCAAAACATATTTATTGAAAATTGATTATGTTTCATTTGTGGGACTTGTTCAATTAGATTAAAATAAAAAAAAACAAATATCATACTTGTATTTCGAGACTTTATTTATCTCATTGGGCTTGAAAGAAAAAACGGCCATTTCCGTACATGTCAATAGTCAACGATTTTAACTTTCCCCGTTTTTACCGGGTAACCGGTAAACATGAAATTTACAATTAAACGTCCACTTTTTGGAAATTTTATTTGGCGGTTAAAAATGAACCCTTATTATGACGGCTTTTTTTAAGAGACAACCAACCTGTGTTCAACTTCTGATAGAGTTATCCGAATGAAATAATTTTTTTTTGCACCTGGTAGCTAAATATGGGGCATCTGCCCTTAACGGAGCACTTTTTTGAGTTAGGCCATGGTCCGCCGATAAATCGCCGGACAAAACAGAGAGAAACCGGTATTTTATGATTTGTCCGGCGATTTATCGGCGGTCAGAGGCCTA
>SCLG01000238.1:137602-152669 GCA_004367875.1 Oikopleura albicans
AAAAAACATACACATTTTATAACTCATACTACAGTAGAAAAACGGTCAAATTGTCCGTGTGTACGACGAGAAATGTACTTTTAGATGTGCATGTCCCTCTAGATGTGCATGTCTCTCTAGATGGGCACGTTTTTCGGAAATCGAAAATGCACATCTAGAAGGACCTGACTGTATAATCATTATAGTATAATGTGTAGTTAAATACTAGTTTTCACTAGAATTTCTGATTAACCCGCTTGTTGAAGGCGATTTTTGTATGGGGATATAGATGCGAAATGGACCTAGTCCTACAATTGTTACGATAATAAGTTGGATTTCTTTGTAAAAGGAACTTTCAAACAAGGCACACAAAACTCTTTTCTTCGTTTTTTGATGTTTTCAATGCCATCTGTCTTGTAATTCTCTCAACAAATATTTTTTTTTGGGTTTTTCACCTTTTATTGAAGTAAAGTCTGTTATTTGTTAAAGGGACATTCAAACAAGGCGGAAAAAACTGTTGTCTGTGTTTTTTGAATTTTTGAAAATGCCACCATTTTTGTATTTATTTATAAAATATTCTACAAGGGGGGGTTGGTTATTGACCTTATAACCATCTGAAAAAAAAAAAATTTTTTTCCGCACCATAAGCCCTTATAGTTAGCAAAAAAATTCCAAAAGACATGATTTTATAGAAATAAAAAGTGTTAGAATACATGTTATGTGCGAGTTGGGAGGAGGTATTGAACCAGGAAAAAAACTGACTTGACCTTATATCGGTCCAAATGGGTGACCTTATAACCAAGCCCCTGTATTCTTCAGATATATTTTTATCTGATATTTCGGAATGGGTGTTTTTTAGATTTCACACCTTGTCAATAAAATGGCCCGAAACTTTCAAGTGAAATCCTTGCCGATTAGAGATAAGGCCAACTGAGTTTTGCGGTAAATCTGCTTTGTGTGAATTTTATCGTTTTTTTCGTGTAATTAAGCATACGCGAAAATCGTATTAGGCAAAGCAAAAAAAAAAATACTTCATCTATTTTGAGGTCCAAATTAACAATTGAGGAAATATAAACCTCTTATCGTATTTTGGTGAATTAAAATGAGGACTGGGTTTTTAGCGCATTTTTTTTGCTCTTTGCCAAAAATTAAATAAGAAAAAAAAACGTTAAATTTAATTTTCAAGTCAACACTTTCACTTTTTTGCTATTAGAACTCATGAAATTATAAGTTATCTCTTGACCAACGAATAGAGGTAAAATTTGAAATAAAAAACCATGATTCGGTATCTTATGCGGTTATTATCTTAACAGTCGTTGAATTATTTTTTTTTTGCTCGCTTAATATTTGCTTAGTTCATTAACTTGTGAGTTCTAAAAGTAGCAAAAAAAAAAAAATCTCGGACTAAAATAAATGCGTTAATATTGGGACATTTTTTACAAGACCGTAAAAATCCGTAATGTCAAATTAACTATACACTTTTAGCGCGATTTAACCCCTAGGTTTAGGGTCGTCGTCTAGGATTAGAGCTTCGAAACGTACTAAGTTAGTACTAACATATGTTGGGAGATTTGAGTTTCTTTTGTGAAAAATATAAATTTAACAAAAAATATGGGTTTTGACATTGTCATTAACCTCCAGCTACATTTAATTCCTATTTTTGACAATGAAGCAAAAAGTGGTAATATATTAATTTAACAACCTCAAAATTTAATGACAAAAAATCAAAATTTAAAAATCGGAAACAATCAATTGGTGCGTTCGGGTTATAGCAAACTATTACAAAAATCAAAATGATAATCTTGAAAATTGTCGGAGTAGGTGAAAATTTATAGTGAAGTTTTAGCTTTAACAAAAAATGTGGTCCCAAAACCGGTCTAAAACACCAAATGGTCGCCAAATCATAGTTTGAACAACACTTGATGACCATTTGGTGTTTAAGAGAGGACTTGGCAACCAATATTGTGGAAGCCAAACCACCTAAAAAAGAAATTTTTGGGAACCCCAAATGATTGACGAAATTCCCCACTCCCTTTTTTGCTAACGGCGCAACTTTTATTTTCCCAGTGTCTGTCGGTAACAATTTGATTTTTTTTCTTTATATATACGGTATATGATATACTTAAACCATTTGAGTTTATTATTTACCATATATTCTATGGAAGTGAACCTAAAGAAAAAAGCCACAATATCACAAATCATAATTTAGTGTTTGATTGAGATATGACTGTGATAAATCTGCGGCGTCATTACTGGGGGGTTTATTTCTCATGTGGCGAATATCTCTTAAGTACCTCTTACCTACCAGACACCCTTCAGTTGAAGATTTTTTAACAAGCGGTTGTCTATTTTCATCGATCAATTTAATCAAAATGGTGCAGCAAAAAAAAAAAGTACCACTGAGCATCCCCCCGCAGGAAGGAAATATAAAAAT
Source organism: Oikopleura albicans (assembly GCA_004367875.1). Lineage (NCBI taxonomy): Eukaryota > Metazoa > Chordata > Appendicularia > Copelata > Oikopleuridae > Oikopleura > Oikopleura albicans. Next base: position 140,016 of record SCLG01000238.1, read on the forward strand.
TAAATTAAATTATTTCTCGAACAAACGTTTTTAATGTCAAATTTGAAGTATTTAAAATACAATAATAACCGATAATTTTTTACCAAAAAAAAGGAAATGAATTGAACAAAGGATTTTTAAAGTACCTCCTTAAATTACGTTTCTACATTTGCGTTTTTACCGTTTTTCGGGATTTTTTAGATGAAATCATGTCTTTTGAGGTTGTTTCAAGACCAAAACACGAAGGTATTTACTGTTGAAAAATGTTATTTTAAAAATATACTATTGTTTTGTTTTAATTATACCAAAATAACTACATATCTAGCTTTGCCCCCGTGGTGGCCCCGCGCTACACGCGATATACTCGTAATAAAAAACATATTTTAACTCGTAATTTCAGGGGCAAACTAACAGAAATGAAGATCCCTCGAATTCAATGAAATGGAACAGCGCGATATGGCTCCTAAACAGTCCTACGACAAGCAAGTTCAATTCACCGAGTAAGTTTTATATTCCAAAAATTGTGCTTTTCAAGCTTTAAAACTTTTTTTTTTGCGAAAACGGCAAAACGTCAAATGATAAAAAAAACATGTGAATACTAAAAATGTCCGTACTGGGAGCAGGAATTGTAAATTGGTCATTTATAGACAATAAACATACTATACTATATTATCTTTTTAGTTTGGTTCCAGCTAAATCCACTAGGTGTCCCAATCCACAGAAAAGATATAGATGACTTTAATATGCTGGTAATGGATTGGGACACCGCGTGGATTAAAAGGCAAATATTCAAATGATAGATTATGTAGATTAAATCCAGATTTAAATCGATTTTTAATATTTGCCTCTTTAATCAACGCGGTGTCCCAATCCATTACCAGCAGATTACAGCCATCTACAGTCCTCACGCCCAATGCGATACACTTTCCTTCTGAAAAAAGTGTATCGCATTTGGCGTGGGGACTGTATATATTTTCTGTGGATTGGGACACCAGGTGGATTTAGCTAGAATCAAACTAAAAGGATAGTATAGTATAGTATGTTTATTGTCTATAATTGACCAATTTACAATCCCTGCTCCCAGTACGGACGGTTTTAATTCTCAAAAAAGGTGTCCCTATTTGGTAGAATGTCCTAAAGTTATTTTTGGGAGCACGGACTGTATGACTTCTAAAAGATCTAGTCAAATGACATTCAAAAGTAATTAGCGAAGAAAAAAAAAGTTGAAATTGAAAAAAAAAATCTTTTACTTGATACTCTTTATTGACATAAGGCTCTTCAGTCAAAACCATTCTTATCATTGAAAAGTTTTGGTGAAGTGTCAGTTCGGTGATGTTCGAGTTTTTTTTTATCGCTTTTGAAGAATAAAATTATAATGTTTTGAGTGATGCTATCATCTCATGACATTTGGACGGCGTTAGAGTTGATTTTCCATAAATTCGGCCCACTTCCTGCAACGATGTTTTCGAGGGGGTCTTGAAGTGCTAGAATTTATGTTTTTTGCGTTTTTTTTTTATTCAAAACTACATGAAGCATATTCGTACTTTTCCATTTAGAGGCGTTGCATCTTAAGTCTCATCACAACAAGTTTAAAAATCACGTTTATTTTACCTTAGATGCAACTAAGTGTTCCTTCCGCATGAGGCACTCTTGACTTTAGAAAAAAAATTGAATAAATGGAATTTGTATTATTTCGCAGGTGTTGTTTTGTGTTCGATTATTTGAAATCACCCGCCCAGTGATCCACTTGGTACGGTGTGGTCCAGCAATTAATCAGACAGAGCTAATTTTACACGCACTTTTAATGCTGAAACAATATAAAACTGTGTGCGGAATTTCGCCCTGGCTGATTCATTGTTGGACCACACAGTATATTCATGTACATATATTCATGTACGTTTTGGGGAATATATACATACCGTGTGCCGGCGCTGACACTGACGTGGTGATGCCAAAATCACATTAAAAAGGATACGAATATTTCCTTAAGCCCGTCAGTCTCAGCGCCAACATACGGTTATTATTTTCTGTCAGTGGTAATTTGTGACCCGAGAATTGAAAAAAACAAGATTCCTTTAGGCGTTTTCTTTTGAAAAGGTAAAGATTTTTTTAGTTTTTTTAACGTGGGATTTTTAGAAAGTCAAATATTTTTAACGCCAAAATTTTTAAAACAATTTTTAAAAATTAGTGCTAACTTGTTTGGTAAAATAAGATTGTCCCACATTAACCGCACTCAATTATTGCGCAATATAATTATGATCGTCAATAATTCTATCGCGACCTTTTGTTTTATTTTACAAATTCAGGCGCAAATTAAATATTTCAAGTCCATTGGTTTCTATTCGTCCGAAAAAAAAACAAAACGGTCAAGATCATATATATTTTTGAGAATAAATTATTTTTGTTTAATTTTTTCAACTTATTAATGATACTGTCCATTGTCTAACTAAAACGTTTTTTTTTTCGCTCTCAAACGATCAGTGTTTTACGCTAATTTGCCAGAAGTTTAATTTTTTGAAGTTTTATGCCATCGCCTGGATCCGCTTAAATTTGGTCTGTTTATTTATCTAAATCTTGACTATTGGGACATTTAGATGTTTGCATGTTCCCTTTCGAGATTTCCGCCTTTGTTGACGTGCTTAAGTTTTTAGAGAACCTCGCTTGTTTTGTTTTTTTTCTCGATTTTTAGACAACAAAAAAGACGGTTCTGTGTGCTCAAAATTCCCGGATTATAATAAGCATAGAAAATGACTCCTCTAAATATTCGCAGTCGGCCAATCATAAGCGCGGAAATTTTAGATAAATCTGATTGGCTCCAAATGTAGGTTTTTGTTCATATCTACGGGCCAACATCGTATCATAAGAACTTTAGTCAAAAAATTCAGTTTTGAAGAGTGTTAAAATTTCTTGGTTGGGGTTAAAGAGTTGGAATTTGATTTTTTCGAATAGTTAAATTTTCCGAGTCAAAACCGCAAAACAAAGTAAAGTTTACAATCGTTGCAAAATGTTATCATAAAAAGTGAGCATAAAAATGCATGATTATAAAATGCATGTATGGTATGGTAAAAATTATACCTTAAAAACACCTTTTTATCAGAAGTAGTAAATGGGCTTAATCTGTGTTTTTTTTTATTTAAAGCGCTATTAACTCCAAAGGGTACCTTTTATCCAATTATTTATATCGGGTACATTTTGCAAAAAAATCAAACAACGTGTGGAATGAAAACTATTGTTATAGAACGTTATAAACGTTGCCCTGTACGAGTTAAGAAACCCTTAACTGTTCTAAATAAAATATGCTGTATTCTTCAGTTTTCAGATTAGAGGGAATTTAGTAAACCATTTGTCTGCCCCCAAAAAACTTACTTGACCTTATAACGGTCAAAATGTCACACCTTATAACCAGACCCCCCTGTAAGACGAAATATCAGACTAAATTTGTATTTATGAATTTAAAAAATGTCCTAGTTTCTTACTAGATTATTTTAGTTCGAAATCGTACCCCGTTTCGTTACAGCACAGTCAATTGCGGTCGCATGTTGGACGGTCGAATTCCGCGATAACCCAAAAGAAAACTGGCCCCTCAAAACTAAGAAGACATGCAAAGTCTGAGCCCATTTCTTCGCCAAAGGTATTTGCTAATATTTCGTTGAATGTGACCAACTTTGTGGGAATTCAACAAAAAAATATTTTTTTTATTTTGGATCCAAAACCTCTCAAACCATTATCAGCTCAAAAATGAAAAAAAGGGAAATTTGAAGGTCAAATCCCAACAATCATGGTTTTTCAAGAACAAGGTTCTGAGATGTGTTTCTGTAGGGGTTATTTGATTTTTCAGACAAAAAAAAATTGTAAAAAAAATATCAGGAAAAGGGGGTGAACTCTCATGTTTAGGGGGTGTACCGGGAATTTTTCGTGAAAAATCAAGCATCTTAGTTTCACTGGAACATAGATGGATATAACGTAAAAAAGCCTGGTACACCCCCTACTAAATAACGATATATAACGAGAATTATATGACATTTAATTCTTGGGAAATATATTATTAGTGTCCTTGTTTTTTTCATGTTTAACGAATTAATGCCGGTACAGTACGAGTCGTACTTCATTTTGAACATCAAGGTTTGAAGTGGTTTCTGTCAAGCGACTCAAAACTAACATAAATTTCTTTGTAAAAAAGACGGCCCCATGTTTTTCAATTAATTTAACTTCACTTTCCGGGTAAAATTTATTAGGTGGTTTTTGAAGCACATGAATAGGGTCGCCGCTTAGGATATTAGGTAAAACAAATAGTAGCTTCAGTGACCTAATTTTTGTTTTAACTTGTAAAGTAAAAATCACATTTGTAGGCAATATTTAAGTGAAAATTTACCGAAAATCGACCCGTAGTATAAAAAGTATCTTGTATGGCGAACTTAAAAATGGAGAAATACGAAAAAGGAGAAACCTAAAAAGGGATTTTAGAAAACCTAAAAATTTCTCCGTTTGCAGGTTTCTCCGTTTCTAGTTTTCTCCATTTCCCCCCGGGTGTAGCCGGAACACGGAAAAACCTGAAACGAGGAAAGTTTATATCATTCGTTTTTTTTTTTAATTTTCTCCGTTTTCCAACAACACCCGAAAAACGGAGAAAGCCGAAAAGGGAGAAACCAGAAAACAAAGAAAGCTACAAACGGAGAAAATTTTCTCCGTTTTCGTATTTCTTCATTTTTAGGCTGTGCCCCCTGTAGATGCAAATTTTATAAAATGAGTATTTTTAAGTCGCTCAATTGCCAAAGCATTTTTTCACTGTTTTAAAACTTATAAAAAAAGTTATACGGTTTTTATAGCGCTAAATGAGCCTATGTCGTTTTTTCGATGACTATCAAAAATAACCAAATCAATTTAGGATACATTATGCTCGTCACAGCCAAGCGCATTTACAATGAGCGATATTCACCGGAAACCAGATACCCCCAAACGACCAACGTACCTACCTATCCAACTGGTACAACATCCAAGGTAAGCGGAAAACATAAACGGTAAAACAACACAAAAAAAATGTTGATCACGTAAATGAATCCAATTGACATGGCGGTTTTCTGCAAAGCTAGTCCAACTACAGTGCTTATAAATAGATTTTGAATGGGAGTGGTGACCTTTTTGATAACTATGATCGGATGTTTTTGTTTTTGGGAAAGTCAAAATTTCGACATTATAAATTAGGCCAGTTTTGGAAACCATGAAAAAATGCTCCTAATTAGACGGTCGTGTTCAGTGGGAAGTCCCTAATGGAAGTATGGGCTGTATGTAATAAACTGATCTCATTAACAGTTGTGCCATATCCGTAACACTTTCACGTCCCAAAAACTGTTACGATATTGGTAATTTTTCGAGTTAGAAACTTTTTTGAGCCCTTTACTCGTTCATTTTTCCTAAAACTGTTACTATATGGATAAAATTGTTACGATATGAGTTGTTACTATTTGGATACCACAAGTCTAATCAATTATTTACTATATAAATTCTAAACATGTAATTTTTGAATTGCAAAGAGGGCCCATGGCTGAGACAAAAAAATCCGTGCGTGACCTTAGGAGTTAAGTAAGTTGTATTATTTTTCGGCGCAGTAGCGGTCTATTACAAATATAATCAAACAAACATAAAAAATAACGTTACTGTTGACCAGCTAAATACCTGCTCTTGACATTGTGGTTTTTAGTCCAAATCGAATTCCATGTGCAACTGAATCACGCGATCTGCCAGGCGAGCGGATTAAATCAGCAAATGGCATTGGAAACGAAAATCGCTTACTTCGAATGCGCGTTCAAAAACTTGAAGAAAAACAGGCGAAACTCGACGTTTTACAAGCATCCCTCGACCGTCTACAGGTGCGTCTTGTCTAGTTGAAAGTTTATGGGAAGTCTTACATTGCTAGAGTGAATTCCTGATTTTTTCCAGAAGCTGTTGATAAGGTTCTTACAAAAATAACGGCAGTTTTTAATGAATATGATGAGTTTGAATAGGGTTCGACGCTGATTGGCTGGCCCATTGATTAATTTCGCTTATCGGGCAATTCAGTCGCATTTTTTTTTTGAATTTTTTTTTTAAACTCATCAATTTCATTAAAAACAGACGTCATTTTTATCAGTCACGGGTCACGGCACATCTGATTTTGGTAATTAGAATGACCAAAAAAGCGATTGAAATAAAATTACCAAATATTTATGTTTTTCGGCTTTGTTTGATCCGTAAGCATTCTGCCTGGGAGTTAAGGTCCTTGCCACAATAGACGTCAACCCTACGAACTTGAGCGAGTTTTATTAATTTAGAAAATAAAAGTCTATTATTCCCTAAAGTTCTATCTCTCAAATGATGTATTTGTAAATTTTCTGCGCGATAAGAAACCGCATTGTGGCCAGGGGTTTATCTCAAAATTGGCATTGTACAGGGCCTGAACCGCAAGGTCTAGCTTGAAATATGAGTGAGCAGATAATAAATGCTAGGACTTTCACGACATGCCCTTTATAATGACATGTTATCAAATAAATGTAACAATTCACATTTCGTCTCGGTTTTATTAACTGCTATTTTTGGCATTTTTGAGTGACAGAAATAATACAACTTGACTTATAATTTACTCGGGATTCTTTAATACTGAAAAATAGCTTTTTTATCCCTAAAATCGTAAAAAATACGTTTATGAACTTAGTACATGTACTTTATTTAGTACAATTCTGGTTGAGCAACCATTACCGTATGAATACTGCTCCGAGGAAAACTACTAAGATTATCTTCATTAAATGAAATGTTTTGTGAAAATTGTTTTGTTAGTTTTTTTCTTCGCAGTATTCATAATGGACCGCCTGTATATAAAAAAGAGATGACATATTAAAGTTCTCGCGATTTAAATTCAAACAGATTTTGTGTAATGGTAAAAACAATTGGGTTGAATTGACCGATAGGAGAGATTAATTATTTCTTAGCCAATGAGCGCCATCAAGATATGTTATCAAATATAAAAGTAAGAAAGTAATGTGTATAAGCTGAAGCCGACCCGCTCATATTACCGCCCACGCAATTAGTAATGTTTTGCGTGGGAGCTAATATGACCGGATCGTTTTCAGCTTGTAAACACATTAGAGTTTTCGTTTGGCTTTCAAAAAAATGTTTCATTAGAAAATGCTGTTTGGATTTAAATGACGAGAACCTTATTAAACGGGAACTTCTTACTTGTCAGTTTTATTCCGTAGTATTCTAAAGCGTAATAATTCTTGTAAAAAACGTTAGAAAAGATGTGAAAAAAAATTTTTTCGACTTATTCCAATTTATACGTATGGTTCCGGCCGAATTAGTTTATAATATTTTTGTTTTAGCACGACTATCTGAAACTAAACGAATTATGCCTCCGCAAGTCGCAAATCGACGAGAAGCGTTTAAGTGCGCTCGAGTTTGCATTAAAACAAGTCACACTGGAAAATGAAAAGTTACGTGGCGAACGGAGGGACAAGGACCGGGACGAGCTTGACAAACGAGAATGTAAGTTTATTCAACAACCCCCCTGCCCTAAATATGATAAAAAAAAAGTGAACAAAAAATCGTGGGAAGTTTGTCCAGAAACAACGCGTCTAATTCCGATTTAAAGACGAAAAAAAATAATTGCACGACTTAAATTTATTTAACAAAAAAATAAATTTATAAATTACCTAAAAATGACAGAAAAAAAAAACCGATTTAAAAATTAGGTCCAGTTTTTCTAATTATTTCCTTAACTACTGCGCGCCCGGCTGCGTTTTTTGGCGCATTTTTCGTCGCTTCTCTTAGGATCCATATTTAATCCAAAATTTAGAACGTTTTCAACGAGAAAAAAAACTTGGTTCGAAAACCTTTTTTCTTCTAATGACGTTCAGGTCAAATAAAACTTTCTTTGAAAAATATTTTCTCCAAAAAACTCCAATCGTACTAGGAGCAGCTTTTTTAAGACTTATGTGAAATTTTGTTTTCTCCAAAGTACATTTTCTTCGATAAAGGTTTTATTGAAAGTTCTCTGAAAGCTTTTTTTTCGTTAAACCGCAGTGCCAATATCGCCCCTTTGCGATGAATTTGGGGAAAATACAAAATAACTCATTACGGATGGTATTATTTTATTATCGATCTTTGTTTTTGTTTTGTTTAACTCCCCCGCGCTTGTAAGAAAATGTCCTTTTATAGACATAACCCTTTCCTTTACTCTACTTTCAAATTTTTTTGTAACACAAAACCGTTTATACAATTAAGTGATGGACGCGAGCTAAATATCTGGTTATTTATTTATTTTTTTGACGAAAATAAAGCACGCATGCTTTGGTTAAATTAACAGATTATGCTGCGGTCGTCTTGTCTAGACGGTCAATGTTCGAACTATGATTAATTCTAGACTTTTTTTAGCTCCTGCCTTGGACCGCGAGCAAAGCAATTCATGGAAAAGTTCTTCATCAAGTTCTTCGCGTCAAAATGTTTCCGTCAATCAGCCGACTCAGGTAATTTTTGTTTATGTAAATTAGAAGATTTAAATGCAGTTAGGGTGTTCGCGGGTTGAGTTTACATGGTCAAAAAAAAAACATTTTACCAAAACATCGAAAAGTTGTGCTTGTCCTTGATATAAATTTTGTTTAAAAGCCACGATTTAACACAAAAAAAAAATAAAAAAAAAGAGATAATATACGAAGTTCACTCTTTACCCATACAAATTCAAAAATAACCCCCTAACCAGTTATTTTAGCATAAGTTATAAAACAAAGTATGGTCATCTTTGTGGACCGAAACTGATGGCGATTTCCAATTATCTTAATAAGCGCTCTATCCAATTAACTTACAAAATTAACCACTTTTTGACCAAAACAGTTGTTAACATAACTGGTTAGGTGGTTACCTAATTTGTTCCAAAAATAGTAGTTTTTATTATTATAGTCTTAATCGTTTTTTTGCGAAGAGAAGGGCTTACCCCATTTTCTTATTAAGTTTATTTTTATCATGATTTGTGATAAATTTTAAGAGCGCTCAGAATTAATTTAAAAATTTTGATGTATTTTCGGCCTTGTTTTTATAACCAAACCCCAATGCCAGATTCTAACTCACCCGCAATACGCTAAATTTATTGTTGCCTTATACCGTATGAGTCATACGCTTCAAGTTTAGGCTTATAATGAGGCCCTTGGTAGGACCTGTACACTAATATTGACATTTTAACGATTTTCATTATTGGCCCGCACATCCGGCTTAAATTCCAGCGCTGAGCCTGTATATATAAATACAATTTTCAAAATGTGTCGCAATTTAGGTCGGGTCACTGAATCTGTTAGAATGGGTAACATCCGGTACGTGGTTTACCGTCGGAAACTGAAAATTGATGCTTCGTCATTTCAGTGAACGATCTGAAGCTAGAGGGTGATTTTTTAATACTGATTTTTAAAATTTATAATACTGACCTTTAACTTTGAGCTTATACTAATTGACGCGGTCATGTGCTAAAAACGTGTCAAACTAAAGGTGTTATTAACCCTACACTGTTAACTCCGCACCGGATTTGAATGACAACTTTTTTCTTTATTTTTTTTTAAATAAAAAATGGAAGTTTTCCACATACAAATATTTTGAAATAGTTAAGTCAGTTTCGATTATTTTTCAAAAACTTTATGTTTTATATTTTTTTTCTATCTTTTAAACAGATTAAGGAGGATGGTGACCCTAATTTATAGGACTAAATTTTAAGGTTCATATTGAAAAAGTGGAAAGTTGAAATCTGCGAAAATCTAGAGAAACGTCAGTTATCTTGAAGTCGTCTACCCACTGCGCCGTTATCTTACAGATCTTCCCTTCTCATTCGCTCCGTTTTTTTTGCGGATTTTAATTCGCAAAAGTTGCTAGATAAAAACGTAGGGGGTGTAGTTAACTTATATCTTAACACTTTTTGTCAAGCTATTAGTGTTTAATGTAAAGCTCATGGTTAAAGGGATGTAAGTTTTGGAATCCTCTTTTTCATACGGTAAATGTGAATTAAAATTTTTTAAATTGTACCTTTATCATGAAAAGGTCCTGTATTTTAGGAAAAATAGTTCCAATAATAAGTAATTGGCGTTTAAATAGGATTAAATTCGACATCCATCAGGATCTTGAAGATTAACCAATTTTTAGGGTGAATTTCGTGCTGCTTTTAATTCCTTCAATTTCTTACTGAATGCAATAAGAGAACGCGATAGCGAGCTCGACGTCCTTAAAATGCATCTTTTAAAGGTAAGGAGTAATTCCGAATTTATTTTTTGTTGTTTAACCCCGTTTTATGCGCGAAAACGTGAACGATAAAACCGGGGTACCTCTGAACAAGTTATACATATATTAGCCTTTGCGAGAAATAAACCTATTCGGCTTATCATTATTTTTGTGCTATGAATCTTGTTCTAGTTTTTTGTCCGTCTTACACCGCGTTCGCCATGAAAACCCCACGTTTTTCTGGGGTATTTTTATAAATTGTCATATTTAGGCGTACGAAAAATAATTTGTTTGACTCATAATTATGGTGCAGTTCGATCTGTACATGACCTTTTTGACGTAAATGCTAAAAAAAACGCGTTTTGGCGCTACCGAGCATTTTTCACTGTGAAACAACTCTCTAGCGCCACGCATCTCTCTTTTTTCAAATAACGAACTAGAGATGTGTGTTAAAAACTAGCTTGTCACACATTTCTCAAACAAAAAAGTTGCGGGAATTGAACTACAAAAAATAGTTTGAAAAACAAAAATGATAATTAACCGAATTGATTTTATTCTGAAAAAAGTAAATTCGCCACGGTTTACGTTTAGTTTACGTTTTCTTCGCACTTTTGTCGTGGGTTACCGAACTACAAAATTAACGTTATTCGTCACTAGGTGGAGCAGCATCAAAAACAGCAACAAAAATCAGTTTACTCTCCCTCGCCCGTTTTCCGCTACCCACCAGGGTACGACAACATACATGACTACGGAACACCGCCTCTGTATCATCAGACGCAGAATCAGATTCCTACTGGTGTTTTGACGCCACCCAGTGATTTTGCCCCACCCTCACTGGGGACGGTTGCCAGTCTAGAAGGAATGGATTAAATATCACGTTTTTACGAAATAGAAACTGCTTAAAATAACCAAACTCAAGCGAAACTAATTGTGGTTACATATTTTAAGGAAATTTGAAGTGAGATTTATTTGTATATCTGTGAAAATTTTCTTCCCTGACATATTATATGTCAAAGCCCAAAAGTTGCCCTATTTTATTCTAAAATATTTTTTAGAACGCGCAAAATTCCAATCGCATTCTTCCTCCGCTGTATAATTTTCTAGAATAAAAAGAGGGCCACTTTTGAGCTTTGCCATATAATAACGGGAGTCGGAAGTATGAAAGACGTGTGCACACATCAATTTTCAATTGCTAATAATTTCGGACCAGCTTAGCTTTCGATCTCGAAATTTCGGTTGATTTCTTATATTGATCTTGTAAACCCTTATATTAAGCCAGATTCTTTTATCTTTTTTTCTTTCGGAGTTATGTTACATTGAAAATTGGCCAAACAAAGCCTGCGCGGTCCAGAGTTAGGTAATTTTCATATCATTTTAACGGTATTTTGACATAACCTCGTCAGTCATAACTCCGACACATGACATACTTGTAGAACCCGTAAACCCCAAAATTTGGCAGCTTTCGTTCATAAAAAAACACTAATCGGTCGGAAATATACATCATCTGCATTCGCCATTACTTTTGGATTCACGCTTCATTAAGTCTGTATTGTGAATGACGTCAATCACTTTTTTTATTCATCGCACTAGAAATACAAAAAAAAATCATAATGCCACGGGGGCTGCTTTCCGTTACACATTTTCGACTTTGTACAGATTAACATGTGAAAAACGACAGTTTAATAAGTTAATAATACCTAGCCTAGTCATGATACAAGAATTCGTGGCCCCAGTAGTCGGAGTAAGCCCAATTGTACGCAATACCGGCCGACCAATCAGCGCGTATAAACATGCACTTAGCATGAAAAAATCCGCTTGAGAGCGTACTCGTGCTAAGACATTATAATTTTTGACATGTTCAATCATTACCATGATAAAGTTTTTTGTTTTGTTTTCAAAAATGACCTGGGTATTTTTTGCACATTAACTCTCAGGGGGACGGAGTTTTTGGGAACGCACTTAAAAAATTCACCATAATTCGCAATAATTCAAAAAACTGGTGAAGTCAAGTTGTAGAGCTAGTCAAACTACGTCGATCTGACTATTCAGAAATTGATTTGGGCCACCAGGGCCCTCTAGAGAGCTGTTTGAAATCTCCAACATACACAAAAAAACACCGTCAATCGAATTTTCTCGAAAAGTTGAGGGGGACACCAATACCCGTTTTGCCCTACGGGGCCTCCATATGCCTTAAATCGACGAAAAAAACCAGTTGCGTGTCTATTTACACGCACTTCCCCCTGTGAGTTAAAAAAACGTAGCGGCTTCTAGGTCCTGACAGTTTTAATGAAATTTATTTTATTAAATTTCAAAAAAAAAATTATTTTATTTTGTTTTTAATTTTAAAAATTATTTTATTTTTAAAAATTATTTTATTTTTAAAATTTATTTTATTTTTGAAATTTATTTTATTTTTGAAATCTATTTTATTTTTAAAATTTATCTTATTTT
>SCLG01000238.1:188945-212404 GCA_004367875.1 Oikopleura albicans
TGACCAATGAGCGCCCGAGATCATAATTTATAGCAGTAATCACATTTTTTGGGAATTGAGGCAAAAAAGGGATAAAAATTTAGTCATTATCAATCGTAACGACAATTTCAAATAACGCGTTTTTAACTTCGATTTGCGTCAACGTAGGTTGAAAAAAAAAATGAATTATTGAGGTTTACAGTATGCGGATCAAATTTCGGACCAAATCGGGCTATTTTATTGGATATCCTGACGAAGGGTGAAAATTCAGAAAGATTCAACCTACGTTGACGCAAATTGAAGTTAAAAACACGTTAACTTCATGTTTTTTTTTTGAAAATTTTATGTCTTCCAAGTTAATTGGTGTTGAAGCGTGGGATAATTTTAACGACATCGTTCAAGTCAGAATATTTTTTCTTGCACGGGCGATTTTTTTAATTGACCTTCGCCCAAACGAACCGCTATGAAAAATGAATGGGGGACGCTACTGATAAAGCCTTGACGAGTTAAAATCACCGTTGGTGTAGGTTTAAAAAAATAAATGTCTGGAATTATAAACATTGGAGTATTAGTAAATTCAAACTACAGGCGTTTTTGCTACCGCCCAAAAACTTAGGCGCAATTCTCCCTAATAAGAAAATGCAACGAAAGTCAAGATTTCGGCTCAGAAGAATTTTTACAATTCAGTCGCAAATCAGTCAGAAGTGAGGCGACTTTTTGACTTAGTTTCGTTATGCCTTCTAACTGATGCCTGTATGTTGATTTTAATTAACAAAAGAATGATAACTTACGTCAGAGGAGTTAGAAATCAACTCCCGGAGGAAGATTTCTTTATTGGAGTAGAAGGTGTTGATGATCAGGGACATCAACTGGGCGATCTCGGCTTGAAAGGCGAAGGTCTCGACCTCTTCATCTTGGACTTCTACTTCAACCATATTGCTCAAATTAATTTAGCTACTAACGCGATAGCTCACGATCTAAACAATGCAAAAAACGGTCAATATTTTGGTTTATAAAATAGGCATAAAACGGTGGTGGCAAAATTGGTAGAATCTGGAACTGGTAAAAAAAACTTTTACCAATTCCGGATTCTACCAAATCCACAAGCACCCTTAAAGCTTTAGGTTTTCAAAAAAAAATTTTTTTTTTTCAGGCTACCCGAAAATGACCTTTCAGATGGGGCCAAAAACAATTTTTGCGAAACGTTTTTTTTTTTTTTTGTAAAACAGAGAAAAAAACTTTTTTTTGATAAAGCGTTGACGAGTTGAAATCGCCGTTCGTGTAGGTTTAAAATTATGACTTGCTTGCACCTGAAAACGTCGGTGAAAGTAAAAAAAAATTCGGAAATTAAGCGGAAATTTCTTCTTACACTAGTAAAACCAAAAGTCGGCACCTTTAGGACCCAAATGGACCCGTTTTTTAGGGTTGAGTGCACTATATTTTTGCCTGGGTCCATTTCGGTTCCATTCGGGTTGGGTCCAATTAAGGTCCATTTGGCTTGGGTTGGGTCCACTTTTATTACATTTTTTGTAAAACCGTTATTATCTCAAGAAGACATAAGCGATTTTAACCGACTTTTTATCCGGAAAAATCCGGTCAAAATTGAAGATTTTCAAACAAAACGGAACTTTGTGAACTCTGTTTTGACATACAAAAAACATTTTGGCAGTAATTATTATGGTCCAGGCTCCATTTAAAAAGTGTTTTTTTGATAACCTAAAAGAACTTGAAAAAATCTTCGTGGAATCTCTCTGCGTCGATTCTCTAACAGTTTATTAAAAATGGCTGCTTGTGCGAGCATAGTAAAAAAGTTTCGTTGACGGTGATTCAGCTGATGAATCATCTGACCCGCTCTCAGCCAATCAAAACGCGCCGATCGAACCATTACGCAACGCGAATATGCGAGAAGCTGCTAGAAGGGGGCATCTCCGCACACTCGACCTCACAAACCACCCCTCGAAAAAATTCTCTAGAGACTTTCGGTGAAATAAGGAAAAATTCAGAAGAAAAAACAAATATCGAAAAAAAACGTCGAAAAAATAAAAAATGCTTGAATGACGGGAAGAAGTGAGAAGTTATCCAAGGGACCCTTGTGGCGTCACGCTTTTCAAGATTTAACCAATGGGCGCCTCTTTTCGTACTTTACCATGGTTGATTCATCAAATTTGTAAGTCGGGCTAAAAAGGGACAAAAAACTAGTTTTTTTTATCAAAACCCATTTCTCCACAGAAAATTACCTGATTTTATATACATACCGTATGTAACATACGAATGCTAATGAAACACAATAACCGTTTTTTTAACAAAACGACAACTTTACGTAATACATGAAGGAATGTAACACTTCACCGTTGAACCCAGACTGGTTACGTAATGATTCATGGTTTAGAAATTCGAAAGATCATGGATTATCGCGAATTTTAAACGCGCCCTAATTCTAGTTGGAAGTTTTTTTTGTAGGGCACCCTGGAATATTCGAGAAAAGTAACTATGGGTCGATTTATGAGTAATAGCGCCGTTTTCCTATTGTTACCGTAGACATAAATTAGACGTATTTGTTATGTAAATTTATTGTCTTAGGTATACCTGTACAGTACATCTAAGTAAGATGATCTTACTGTCTGTTTTTTTTTCGATAATCGATTTGACAATTTATACCAACAAAAAATTCACATCTCATACAGTATATGAGTCATACTTAACGGGCCTTCGCGATGAATAGTCGGTAATTATATTATGTTTGCGTTTTCTCCAATAGGAATCCTATTATAGGATAAGTGGGACTCGTCGAGTCGCATGAATTTTCGACGTTTATTCTTTCGTATTTTCTAGAGGGAAGGTTTCCAGTTTTTACCGTAAAATTTGATTTTTTTAAACTCAAATGTATGATACATTTAACCTTATTTTGAAATTTTTGAAATAAAAAAACATATTGGTGCTAGAGAGCATTTTTAGCCCTGGAACTTCCAGGGTGGAAGTCCTTTCAGGGTCAAGAATAGTCTCTAGCGACTAAAGCTGTCGTCTCTTTCATATTTTCAGTTCAAATTCGTGCTCTGCGGGTCCAGCTGCATACGTACATGTAAATTTCAGAAAAATTAGCGTTAAAATTAGAAAAACAATAAAAAATCCCCCATCCAATATGATACAGTATTATTTAATCATTTTTTCTGTTCACTTATTTTCAAGGTCAAGAATTATTTCGAATTGTTAACAAATTGCAAAAAAAAATTGGTTCGGCTGGCGCTAGCTCTAAAATGTGTTGACTTGGCTCGGCTCGCTACCATTAAAATTTTAATTTAAAGGCGATTCAGTCTAGCCCATTGGGGCTCAGCCTAGGCAAATTCCATTTTTTGGCTCTGAGTGACGCAAAGCTGGCAAATTGTGCCTAACCATGATAGTAATAAGACAGAATGGTCCCGATTCGAACGCATTTTTGAAGTCGAACCCCAAAATTATACTGTATGACCCCAAAAGTATACTGTATGACCAGTTTTCGCATCACTAAGTTCTCTATAACTTATAGACTATAAGTTATAGTCTATGAGTTATAGACTCTAAGTCTTCCGGGTAATTGCAGGTAAAAGTTTGGCTATCATTATTTTTATTTTGAAACTATAAGTAACTAATCTGGGGTGCCACGTTTGACCCTCAGTGGTTGTCCACTAATTATCACTAATAAATCTACTAAACACTTCAAAATCGATAGACGGTTAATAAAGACTCCTGATTCAAGAGTATTTAGTTGGGTCGAGATTATCATAACCTTTATTTCAGAAAAGATGATCACCCAATACACACTAATTATGCATTGCAACACTTCCAGACCTCAAGTTAAGGATTCGACAATATAATACCCGAGGCCAATACACCACAGGAGTGGTTGGCTATAAGGTCTGCCATTTTGCACTATATACAATTTTTACAAATGTAAAAAAATAATAATTAAAGGGAATGCGGTATTGCCCCTAAACCAATCAAAGTACTACATAAAGTTGTTCACTTTTTTCATGTTTCTTGGCGGGAAATAACTATTTCTTTGTAATCAAGGCATCAAAATTTATTACGATGCTTATAAGGTCAAATTTAAATAACTAACCTGTAGTTTACCATCTACTCTACCTGACCGGTTATATAAGGGTTTAAAAGTTTGATTGTCGAGTCCAAACAGACCCGAAAAAACTAAATCTTTCAACAGAGCGAATTTTGAAAACTGGAAACCCTTTGCCAGTATTGTAACGCCGTTAAAAAAAGAAATTGACGAATCTGAGATGTCAATTGAAAAAGGCGATAGTGTAATGGAAATTGTTGACGATGAGACGCCAAGCGTGAATCAAAAGGTTAACGCTCTGCACTTAAAAAAAACTACGAAATCAACGAAAAAACACCCTCAAATATCTCCAAAGCGAAAGCTCTCGCACACACCAAAGCAAGAAACGAAGCCCTACGCACCCGTTTTTAGAACAGCTAAAAAGGAATTGGAACGGCAGAAGTAGGCTGTCCAAATATAGGATATCATATATTTATAGTATAAATTTTATACCGTCTGTTGGAGCTCAGACTGTCGTTGCAGACGTGTTACTGGTTATAGAGTTTACTTCTGAAGCCAAAAATAAAGTACAGTACCCGATGCCTTGAGTACCGTTTTTTTTTCAAAAACAACGGCACTCAACGCATCCCTTCTTTCTGCTTGAACTTCACAACATTAGATGAAGATCTGACAAAAACGGGAACAACAAAATGATGTTTCCGGTACTTCCAATTTGAAATTTGAAAAAAAGGCTCTGTCACGGAATGGCCAATTAGTTGTAAAGATATTACAAAAAAAAGTTTGGACAGTCTATGCAATAGGCATCTACAGGCAAACATTCATTCGATTCCGACCGGGAAAATTGCAATATTTCTGACAGAGAGTCGGACCCACCTAAGAAACCGCGATTTGTGCCCCCTGGTAAGAAGTCCGAAGACCAAGATTCGTCTATGAAAGGAATGGACAAAAAGCTTATAGAGATTATTGAAAATGAAATTATTGATCACAAAAGTACGATTCGGTGGGAAGATATAGCAGGAAATTGTTTTAATATTAATGGCACGACCATACGTATGGTCAAAAATCTTCATGAACAGAATTTGAATTGTATGTAGATATTATCAAGGGTTTCTTCGTTTTACTGGTTTATTTTTCGGTGAAACGGTTTTCCCAACAACAGAAAAATTTCCAACAAAAACAGTTTTTGGGGAAAATATTTTCTTGAAAAATTTTTGTTGGGACGTTTTCTCTGAAAAATTAATATTAGAAAATTTAAAGATATTTTCTCCGAACAAAATATACTTCTATAAACGTTTTTTGCATTTTCTCCAAAAAACATTTGTTCTCCGAAAGACCGCGGTACCCACGGAAACTTTCAACACAAATTTAATTTGGAATTGTTTTTTGTGTTTAAAATTTTAATATTAGAATAAACCAGGCCTTCAACAAGTCAAGGAAGCAATCACATATGCCGTTTTAAATCCCATGAAAAGACCCGAGCTGTTCAAGGAAAGGTTAAAAATAGTTTCATTTTTTTTATGGATATAATGTAATTTACAAATATAGACCGTAAAATACGTTAATACGTAAAATACGTTAATAATTTATACATGCAACATTCGACTTGTGTTAACTGAACACCCTTAAAGTTAACTTGTTAAAGTTATATGTTTGTGAAGTTGTTAAAATGACACTTGCGCGTGATTTGACTGGACTATTTCGGCTATAGGGGCCCAGGTACAGTAACATGGTATGTAAAGTATAGTATACTGTATATACCATACTGAGTATACAGTATGGCTTATCTTATCGAAGTGTCAAGATAATACTAAAACAACTGTGACTTTAGGCCACTGACGTACTTTCCTATGAAACAAAATTAATAAAAAAAACCATTAAACCTTAATACAGGGTATTCGGGCTGCACCAAAAGGCGTCTTACTTTTTGGACCACCGGGGACCGGTAAAACTTTAATTGGAAAATGTATTGCCGGTTCCGCAAATGCCACATTCTTCTCGATATCCGCATCATCATTAACGTCGAAGTGGATTGGGGAGGGCGAGAAGCTTGTTCGTATTTTATTCAGTATTGCCCGCCAGCGGTCCCCGTCGGTCGTTTTTGTTGATGAAATCGATTCATTATTATCTGCTCGAAGCGAAGGGGAGCATGAGTCATCTCGCCGAATCAAAACCGAATTTTTAGTGCAATTAGATGGCTGTCATAGTACGACCGATGATGACAAGTTTGGTAAGCAAAGTTCAGTTAACTCGAGATCGTACTATTTGTACAATTTTGCACACAGGCCTTTTCTTAGCCCAAATAATATTTTAAACCAGGCATTTTGGGCTCACAATTTGGCCTCATGAACCGGAATTATTTGACATGAAGGAACTTAAATGTTTCGGCCGCGCGGTCTTTTCCAAAAAAAGTTTTTCAGGAAAAATTCCAAAATTGTTTTTTTTTTGTCAGGGAAATTTGCAGTATACATATAAAATGTCGGGTATTTTCCCTGAAAAAACATTCACTCGAAAAACCTTATGACCCCCAAGAAAAAGAAAATTTCATATATTTTGAAATAATATATACAATATAATATACTACTTATTAGAACCGATTTTTCCTGGCCATTCCGATTATACTATTTAACTCTCCTAAGCCGAACAGACTATAAATAGGCCGTTCGATTTAATCGTGAATAATAGACAAATGGATCGAGACTTTTTTAAAGGGAAAATAGTTTTGGATTTTTTCAGCAAATGTACATTAATTCAATAAATTTTCGAGTTTATTTTATATTTTAGTTTAGTCGAAATCTCGACATGAAAAGAAGCAACTTCGACAATGAATTGCATTTTCGCCTCTTTAGCACATTGGTCGTCTTAGCGGTTAATAAAAAAACATTTTTATGTTAAGTTTTTTTTCAATAATATAGATAAGGAATTGGACGTCGCAACTAATAAATAAAATTTGTCAATCGTTAAATTAATTTTTTCTTGAGAATTATTTCCGTGAACGGCCTATTTATAGGCCGTTTGGCTAAGGGGAGTTATGCCGCAGCGTCGGCTAAGTAGAGTTAAACACCATTTTACTAAAGCTAAAACATCTATAATTCTAGTCCTCTTAATTGGTGCAACAAATCGACCCGAATGCTTAGATGAAGCTGCCCGAAGACGTCTGACAAAGCGTCTATATGTACCACTGCCATGTGCCGAAGCTCGAAAACAAATGTTAGAGAAGCTGTTAAGTGACCAAAGACACACCATAAGTGATGATGAATTTTTAAACATGGTTCGAAAGACTGAAGGTTATTCAGGTGCCGATATTACCGCTCTGTGTCGTGAAGCAGCCCTTGCACCCATGAAGGCAGAGATCGAAATCGGGCCAGAATTCCCATATAACCTGGTGATTTTTGAAGTTAACTCCTGAGGGTCCTAAGTGGCATATAATCCCTAGGGGACAAATATGCAAATTTGCATAAAACGCCTTTACGGCCATGTTTCACCTAGAATTTGTACAAAAAAAACCAGTTCCGTTGTAGGTTTTATATTTTTTATCGTGACACTTGACTAGACTTGTGTTTCGATTTTCGATTAAAATTTAGTAACATTTTTGGTCGATTTAGGTCGTTTTGTGCAAATTAAGTCTGTTTTTGGATGAAAGCATTGTCTTTTTTTCAAAAAAAAAAAATTGTTCAACTTGAACTTCTTTTTCAAGATTGAATGGCTGAAGAAATCAATACAGTCTCTACTCCCAATGCGGACGTTTTTATTCTCGAAAATAGCGTCCATATTGGAAGCACCGTCCGGAGTTTAAATTAACTGAAAATGGCAATTAAAGCACAAAAAAGTGAAAACACCATTAGTTTCTATTTTTGGCGAAAGGCCCCTAGCCTCCTTACTTGATTTTCCGAGTTTACGACGCCCGTTAACTCTGTAGGGACTTTAATGACAATTTTTTACAGTTAAAATATTTTACTCATTTATTTTTTCAATAAATAAAGAATAAAAAAATCGAGTTTAAATTAGTTCATAATTTTATCTAATGCCTAACTCGAGATATTCACAAAAAGGGTGCCGTGTGGACGAATACGTCTACACTGCGCTGTCTAGGGTTAAAATGGCCATTTTAATACTCAAATATAAAATTTTTTTTGAATTTTTCTTAAATTTTATCGTGAAAAACGTCCTTATTGGGATTATCGGTCGTCAAAAAACAAAAGGTGCAACGTATTGGGAAAAACGTTCTTTTTTTTCGCTGAAAAACGTCCATATAATATTTGGGAGCATTGTCCGTATTGGGAGCGTCCGTACTGGGTTAAGTTATTCAAAAATATAATTTTTGAGCGGTGGCCAAAATTTTCATTTTTTTGTATTATTGTGTAACGGAATTTCTGTTCTGTTTTCGATCACTATATAAAGGACCTAGCTTCATTGGATTTGATTGAAACAATTGATTTACTGCCTGCTATCGAATACAAGCATTTCTCTTCCGCATTGAAAACTGTAAAACCGAGCGTCGCTGAAAGTGAGATTGTCCGTTACATTGACTTTCAAGATAAATTTGGTTGTTAACTTCAACTTCAGTTATTGTATTAATAACTCTAATAAAGATATTTTAATAGTCCGTCTTAACTGTGTTTATTTTATTCTCGCATTTTCCACTTCGCTATAAGTACTATGCAGCTCTTTATGGCACGGCCCGATAAGGGCGCAACCTGAAAAGTTTTTATTTTCGGTTAACGCAATTTATTTTTTTTTTAGAAAATGGTGAAAATGGCCAAAAATAAATTTAGTTAACCAAAAATGAAACACTCAGGTGATACAGTGCGTCCGAGTTAAAATTTTTTTTTTGGACCACTAGAAAGTTGTCAATATGTTATAACCTGGAATGTTTAAGCCTGAGTGGTTCCCATAACAACTGGCGGGCATTTACTAGACCGAGGCTAAAAACTAGCGGGTAATTTTTTAGTTATACAAAGTTTAGGATGTGGAAACCAAGAAATGAAACGGGTTTTCGTAAAATAGGTAGTTTATTGTATTAACAAAGATAATTAATCGTCTTTCGGTTTCGTTGCAACAGAGTTGCGGAATATTTTTTCAATTTTCTCAAGTTCAATTTGTGTCTTTTTGGCATCATCGAGCGTTGATTCGAGATCAAGATGTATTTTTGAGCTATTTCGATGCATACTAATGTTATCATATTTCAAGTTATCGATTTCGTCCTGAACGCTTTTTGTCAATCGGTTCGTCCGTGCCAAACTACATTGGAGCTTTTCGAGGACGCTTTTCTGTTCTAAAATTGATAAATTATAACAAAGGTTTTAATTAATTACAGTCTTTACTTCTAATACGAACATTCTTTATCCTCGAAAATAGCGTCCGTATTGGAGTCAAGTTTCATAAAGTGTCATTTTTTTTCACTTTTCCGGAGACATTTTTGCCCAAAAGGTGTCCGTATTGAGAGTAAGGACTATACTTCTTTTTAAAATAGATTTATAAAATGCTTATACATTGGTGCTTATACAATCGTCTATTGCCAACAATACAGTGTGTCGGTTTCCAGACATAATTTTAACAATATTCATATCATTTTAACGCTATGTTCGCAAAATCGTGTGAGTCTGGAGACCGACACACGGTAGTAATCCCAATAAGAACGATTTATCCCCGAAAGCAGGTTTTTTACCTAAAAATATCTACAAAACTTTTAAAAATAACCAGGTCAGGACAATGCGCCCAATGATCTATCCTGCCCTCAAGTGTCCATTTTTTATGTATTACCTTTACACTTTTCAACGATAAACAATGATTTGCGTTTTGAACAGCCATGTCGTTCCTTTGCCTCACATAGAACCGTTAATTGATTTTCCGCATTTTTGAGCAACTGCTTCAGATTCTTGTTTTCTTCCTGTAGTTTGTATTTTTCGTGTGATTGCTCATGTAACTTGTCCGTCGTCATTTCGTCACGCAACTTTTCGTACCGGAGCTCTTTCTCCAGCTGCTGCGTATCGGCTTCTGCCGCATTAATCGTATTTGTAAAATTCTAAAAAAAATTTAACCCACAATTTTGGCTATTTTTAATATGCATTTTACAGTTACAGTCCTCATTCCCAATTGAACTTTTAAAATCGTGTGGCAGACTACCAGGGGTAAATCCGTGCACTGATTTTAAAAGTTCAATGGCATTCTTTCGAAATTTATCAAAATAACATTCGTTAAAATTTATGTTGCTGTTTGAGGAGTGACTGGGAATATTGAATATAAAAATCAAAGGACAAAATATTGTGAAAATTTCAATAAAATTTGATTTTACAGATTTTAATTTAGAGAAAATCCCTTGCGCAAAAAATTATTGTGCACCGCCTGGCTATTGAACTTAACGCCCCTAAACTTAACAAAATGCCCGGAACTTAACAAAATGCCGGTAACTTAACAAAATGCCTGGAACTTAACATTCATCTCGCGTCAACTTTTCCGCCCACGCACTGTCTACTAAACTTAACAAAATGTCCGGAACTTAACAAAATGGCTGGAACTTAACACCTTTTCCCGGTTTTTTTAAGTTCCGTTTTTTTAAGTTCCGTAGACAGGTGGTGTATATTAAATCGAGGTAACGCATAATATGCCTTCAGTACCTTTTGAGTAAAGTTTCGTAATTTTTTTGCTTTTTGCGAAAGATTTCCTTCAAATGTTCGATTTTTGCGCACACAGCGCGGGGAAGATGTTTTACAGGGTTTGCCAACTCTGGCTGCTTTCAGTGTTTTTGTTGAGTTATTTAGATCGCAACAATCTCTTGGAAAATCACAGCAGAGGTTATTCATTGCCGTCGAAATTTCCTCCGAAAAATCCTCCGACGTCAACGACATGATGAACTAAACTGAGGAGATTGATTTTTCTGTTCTTTCGGATTCGTTTATTGTATTCTAGAATAATATTTTGTATTATTTTTATAAATTCTCTAAATCATTTGCATTGCAAATTTTGCAACTTACAAATATCGATACTATCGATTCGATAGATCTCATGTAAAGCATAATAAATTAATAATAAAATAAAAATAAAATTTAGGTATTAATTTTATTATTATGCATGTTACAAATAATAATAATAATAATAATAATAATAATAATAATAATATGCGCTGATCATTTCTAAATCTTTGTCCCTCCCTAAAGTAAAACTCATTCTGATTGGTCTGTTTCCGTGTAGGTGCGCTAAATAGACTTAACTTTTGGTCACATGGCTCTATGCTAGGGTCACCATCCCTTCTTAGATATAAGGATTTTGATGATAACATTAAAGTCTTCTTAATAAATGAAGAAAATAATATACTATGGAAAATACGTATAAAATTAGTAATCGAAATTTTAAATTAAAACCAATCCCGGAATCGGTTTACCCCTTCTAGCAGAGATTAAACGGTATGTTCTAAATTTTAAAACAGAGCAAAACAAAGCGCGTTTTTGAACGGTTTTTAATAGAACTCAAAAACGTTCTGTTGTGTCTAGTGATGGAAAATGGCTCAGAACGGTGTTCTTGCGTTCTTGTGTTTTATTATCGTTTTCGTTCTATGAGTTCGTAATATGAGTTCAACTTGTAATGTTTAAGGTCACAATTATTTCATAGAAAGTTTCCTTTTGACCTCCTTAAATTGTAAACAGAAACAAAAAATATCTTTAAATTTATTGACAATATTTGAGAAGTAAACACTTTTTGAACAAACACTGAGTGAATTCTGCATCCAATTTGTTGTTTGTTGGCTTAACCGATATAGATATTTATGGTACGCGATATTATTTTATTATTTTTGTGTTTTGTCGGTTCTTCCGGCAGGCGAATTCCACGCGCTGATATTTTAGATTAGGGTGATACACGAATTTTAAACAGAGATATGCCTGGGACCACTAGGAATCATAGTCTAGGATTAACTGTCGGTAATAAAAATGTATGTATACGGGGTGTGTAATAGGGGTAAGTTAACATTTTTATGAAAAAGGACCTGTATCAACCATTCGCGTGCACTCGACCCTTATTATTATTAAGGGCACCCAGGATTAGCAGTTTAACCATTAAACTTTAACGACTAAATTTGAGTTGGATCGAATTGAAATTTATTACATCCATCAACAGATTAAAAACTAGTAAAAAATGACCACGGGATGCAATATGAAAATAAGCGACCCTTATTTGGAGCAATGATAGTTTGATTGAAAAAGGGGACCTTTACTAAGTACTAGCTCCTAGCATTTAGCGCGAATAATCTGTCGATAAAAATCATCATATAGAACGTCTTGTGTTCTATTTAAAACGTTCAATTTTGCCTTATGATCACAAAATAGAATGAGCGTTTTTTCTGAAAATTAGAGTAAAACTTACATTTCTGATAGTGAGTATCACCCAATTATAGAAGGGAGTGGGGTAAGCAGTTGTCGCCAGCAGCCCTTAGAAAATGTTATCAGTTCCATGACCCCCTTCGAATTTGAACTTGATTTTGGTTCAAAATATAAAATAAAGGGAACAACCGATGGAAATATTGTACAAAAAGAACGTGGAGCTCGAAGCTTTGATCTCGGCACGTTTTCGGGAACACAGTCGCCAGATACCTTTCAGTTTAAGGATGGCGAGGGTAGATATTGTCCGGGGGGTAAGCGCCGAAGTAGTGAGATTATTTGGTCTTGCGGCGATGCAAATGAAGTTCTCTCCATGAAAGAAACATCCACATGCTTCTATACATTAAAAGGAACCTTGAATTGCTGTGCTGAAACAGGAAATTCTTGCGAAAACTACTTCAGAATTACAGTCATTAGTCTTAATACGGACGATTTATTCCAAAACAGATACTTTTTTGTAACCGTCGAGAAATGGACACTCTTAGACAATTTAATACGGACGCTATTTTCGATAATCAAAAATGTCCGTATCGTAAGTAAGAACTGTATTTTGGATTTTTAACCTTAGAGTGTCCAGTCGTCACGCATGGCCCATTCCTTTTTATTTTTAGTTGAAGGCGAAATTAATCGAGCTATCAACAATAGCAATAAGACATTTTAAGACTCGACTCTTATAACGTCCATTGTGAATGAAAGCGGGTCAAACATGGCCATTCTTACTCATTTTGAGTTGCTTTCATTTGAAACGCGCGTTAGCTTTGTAACAATTTCGTAGAATTTGATTCCTAACATTCAAAACATTTACAAGATATAGAAAAAAACCATGATTAGTTTGTAACATTGGCATAATTAATGTTCAATTTGCAAAAATAAATAGAACAAAACTTCGATTTCAACATCGTGGACTTTTCTGCAACAGAACCTACAGAAGAATATCAAGAAATGCGTCAAGAAGAGTCTCCGTGTTGTTCCGTTATATCTGTGACGAATCGTCGAAATAACAATGAGATATATAAATACAGTGGTCGGATGGAAAACGGAATGCCAGTTTATGTGAGCGTTCGAACAGGCGTCGAACAAGCCGTTTGGCATGACGGTCAGGCTCAGAGTGAAAACATTTATTATAGACTCAGCTAACTTCTTTTTGGTCAGATTTTACAACAAAAAAGGTACAACTTATGAATAACGTACCGAATGATGGATGTAGATATAACGTACAAAATTAGAAACTGACCAATTTTGTATCACAAGCCGGACAAAAAAATGCGGTGAAATAAAAAAAACACATTGAAAAACTTTGACTCAGAGTGGCATAATGGCCGATTGGATGTTTGGACCAATGGAAGACCTCGACGAAAAAACGTATGGGTCCAGTGGCCATTGGGGTTCAATGGTTAGTGATGAAGATACGGAGTGTCCCACCGAGGTTTCATCATGGAAGGAAGAGTGGGATGGGAATTGGGAAATAAATCCATCAGCTAAAGTCGAATGCCAAGGTTTGACCTTTGTTAATAATACAAGGGGTGTGCGTATTAAGGGTCGGTTAAGGATTTTTGAAAACGACCCGTATTAAGCACACGACCCGTATTAAGCGTACCGAAGATTAGGCGAGTTTGTTCTTATATTATAACATTAAATGTTAAGGAGGATGGTGACCCTAATTTATAAAAAAACATGACTCAGACAAGACGTCATTTCTCTTAAAATACGTATATATAGTGGATATACAGGTTAACTTCAATCGTCAGAAAAACACAGAATTAAAATTATTGACTTTTTGGTCACCATCCTCCTAAAGATCAGCAACCTTTTTCGGAGCAATAATATTTTTATCGAAAAAAATGACCACGGGCTGAATGAGGGCTTGCCGAATAAGGGGTCCTTAGTGTTAAATAACTTATTATTTTAGCACAAGAATCGTATGGGGACGCTCCGACTGTAAGGCTTTGAGCAATTTTCCTATAATTGGTAACGCTATTCTGGCATCACCGTTGCAGTCTGAGCGTCCCCATACGGTATACAAATACGTGAAAGTTAAAATTTATTAAGTGCAAACTACAGAAGGTGTCTCAGTCATACCAACCCCACACGGACTAAATCCGACAACCGCCCGGGCGGAATACGAACCGCTCCGCGAATTCGTTCCAGCTCCATTAATGACTATTCCCGACGACGACGATGATGATGACGATGATAATACCTTTAGTGATGACGTTACCTTAAGTGTTAAAGGTAATTTGCAAAGCAATGTACTTATTATCATTCTTAGAGTAGCGTCCATTTTTGAAGTCCATAACTAGGACTGCATCGAGTATGCATTTCTATTGGTCTATGGTCCATCTATTAGACTATGGACCGTCCAAATTTGATACTTAGGTGAAACTGGTTCTATTTTATGATTCATAAGTTATATCCCCTTTGCTTTGACCAGTTTTTAGCTTTTGAGCCACTTACTGCCATCTAAGAGCTATAGGCTATAGATTTTCTGCTACCTTTGGTTTCATGCCATTTTGTATTGTTAATCCGAGAAGATTTTTGGTATTGTTGTGACCAAGAGATAATCTCACACAAAATGACGGCATATGCCGGATTCCATGAATAATGTACACCCTTGGACGGGTTACCTTATTAGTAGTTATCTTACCATTTTTTGGACCAAAATGTATAGAAGTTTCCGCCTACGCCCTAAGTGGTTGTCTTACCAAGGTTGGGTTATCTTACCGTTTTTTAGCGTTTATAAAGATAACCCGTCAGGTAGTCTATATTACGTTAGTAATTTAAAATAAAATATTTAAACTAGGGGAAAGCTGTATGATTATGGATGGCATCGATAGTAACTGTTGGCAAACCGTCTCAAAGGTAGAGTTGCACGTTTTGGATTTTGTCGACTCCGACTCTAACTTCTTTTGCCCGAATTTTACCCTTTTTTAATGTTTACACTGACAGTCTGTATTACATTAGTTTAAAACTAAACAGGAATCGTATCTTTCCAGCCCTTCTCCCTAAATGTTTGCAAGGGCTCTTTTAGTAATACAAATTGTATTATTATAATGAATGCCTGAAAATTCAGTCTTCGCCAACTTTCACCCGAGTTATTAAATGATTCCACGACAGATCCAATTTAGAGGTTTTTTATATCATAGGTAAAACTCGGGTAGGTATCCAATAGTCCAACTCTAATTAAGCAATCCTTTAAACAATCGGAAGCACAATGTGTCGCTGTTTGTTTAGAGACGGACAGTTGCGCGTTCGCCGTCTGGCATACTACAGGCGCTTTTCGTGATCAATGTCATTTACATGAAGGCTGCTCTGACCGGTATAATCGTCTTGGTGCTCGGCTTTTCAAAAAAATCACCTCCGGTAAGTACTTCAAAATACTCCGTTTCTTTTCAATTTTTGCTGATTGCGGTCTAAGTACCGAAAAATCACAACATATAACCAAACCAAAAACAAAACCGCCGTGTCAGTTTTAATGTATTATTTTTTCACATATTTAAAAATGACATTCTAAAAATGAGAATCTGGAGTATAGAACTTCTTACGAGTGTCCAGCAGCCCACTGCAATTTTTCAGCTATCTACTATCTTTCACTTTTTTTTAATTTAGGTTTGAAAGATTCTGGCGCACCTGGTGTGTTGTGAGTTAAAATCAATACTAATGTTTCCTCAGTTTTAGAAGGAAGCGGAGAAGGAGATGGTTATCTGGATGACGACGAAGATTTAGCAGAAGGACAACTTGGGCAAGGGCCTAAATGTAAGACAGAAATATTTCTAAAAAACGAAAAACGTTAGTCGCTTTTATAAAACTTATGTAGATTGTTATAATGACCTTCATGACCCTGAACGGTCTGACGATAATGATGGTGTCCCTGACGTTTGGTCTGACGATGAGGATTCGTCTGACGATAATGATGGTGTCCCTGACCGTTATGACGACGACGATGATGATGATGACAGCGATTCGTCAGAAAATGATGGTATCTATTGGTCTGACGATAGTGATGACGATGATGACGATGATGATGACGATGACGGTTGGTCAGACGACAGTGATGACGATGATGACGACGATGATGATGACGATGATGAGGACGGTTGGTCAGACGATAGTGATGACGATGATGAGGACGGTTGGTCAGACGATAGTGATGACGATGATGACGACGATGATGATGATGACGACGATGACGGTTGGTCTGACGATAGTGATGACGATGATGACGACGATGATGATGACGATGATGATGACGACGATGACGGTTGGTCAAACGACAGTGATGACGACGACGATGATGATGACGACGATGATGACGATGACAGTTGGTCAGACGATGACGATGAAGACTATAAAAGAATCAATCCAAATAATTACAATCATTACATTCATAATGTCAACGATTTCGATGGCGACGGTATAACCAATTATCTAGACTCGGACGATGACAATGATGGTGTCAGTGATTATGATGATTCTGATGATGATAATGATGGTATCCCGGACACTCTAGATCCAGATGATGATAACGACGGAATTCCGGACGAGTATGATGAGGATCATCCCAATCATGGACGGCCTATGTCAACCCCGGCCTCTGCTATTGCGGTTGCTCCTAAAATCACCGGTAGCGAGAATCCAGAATATTGCAAGACCTGTAATGAGCTCGGCTTTACTATGGAGGGCTTTATTGGGGAAAATTCTCATATGTTTATGCATGGTGATATGTTTTTGCAGCAAAAGGTTAAAGCCAACGCAGGCCTATTGTTTACAGACGTCCCGACTTTTGAAAAATGTACCCGAAAATGCCGAAATCGCAAGAGCTGTAATAATGTAGCTTTCCATGAGGGACGCAAAATGTGTGTTATTTTCGATAACGAGCCTAATTTTGATATCAAGCCTGCTTTGCGCCCATTTATCAAAGGAAGAAACTGTCATAATGTAGCACCCTGTGTAGATTATGGTAAATATATTTACTGATTTTTATATATCATTTATGGTTATCATTTTAGTCAAAAATTTGCTGTAGATTACAGTAAAATCCGGCGCTTCAACAAAAGATTTGAAATTTAAATTAGAAACTATTCTGCTATTTATTATAAAAACTATTCTGCAATCACACGATAAACCCACAATAAACTATATCGCAGTTCAAAAATTGTTTTCTTCTCAAATATTGTCAAAAGAAAGTGTTCTTGTTACTTTTAGCAACAAACGAAAATTGTTTAAATGGGCAAAATCCGCCTTATCAAAGGTCCACACTTGGGGTTAACTTCCAATACATAATGTATAATTTTTACATACTCTTAATAAGAAAGCTTTCTGAAAATTGTTTGACAATATTTGAGAAGTAAACACTTTGTGAACAAACACTGAGTGAATTCTGCATCCAATTTGTTGTTTATTGGCTTAACCGATATAGATATTTATGGTACGCGATATTATTTTATTATTTTTGTGTTTTGCCGGTTCTTCCGGCAGGCGAATTCCACGCGCTGATATTTTAGATTAGGGTGTTACACGAATTTTTACACGAATAGAGATATGCTTTGGACCACCAGGATTAATTATCGGTAATATTTCTGGTTGTATAAGGGTGCGAAATAAGGGTCGGTTAACAAAATGACTATTACAATCAAATCATCGAGCTTTATCAAACACACCCAGGATTAGGCGAGATTAGCCTTGTAACTTCACGTAATTATTATTGCTTCTGATATATTTATATCATTTCAGCAATTTAACGATTTAATTTAACGAATAATTAGTCGATAAAACTCATAATATATGTAACGTCTTTTGTTCTACTCTATTAAAAGCGTTCAATTTTGCCTTTTTCAAAAAAAAAATTGTCGAAAGTGGGAAGAATCACAAAAACGAGGGCTTTTTTCTAATAATTAGAGTAGAATTTTTACATTTTTGATTGTGATTTTCACCCAATTATAGAAGGGAGTGGGGTAAGCAGTTGTCGCCAGCAGTCGTTAGAAAATGTTATCAATTCAATGACCCCCTTCGAATTTGAACTTGATTTTGGTTCAAAATATAAGATAAAGGGAACAACCGATGGAAATATTGTACAAAAAGAACGTGGAGCTCGAAGCTTTGATCTCGGCACGTTTTCGGGAACACAGTCGCCAGATACCTTTCAGTTTAAGGATGGCGAGGGTAGATATTGTCCGGGGGGTAAGCGCCGAAGTAGTGAGATTATTTGGTCTTGCGGCGATGCAAATGAAGTTCTCTCCATGAAAGAAACATCCACATGCTTCTATACATTAAAAGGAACCTTGAAGTGCTGTGCTGAAACAGGAAATTCTTGCGAAAACTTCTTCATAATTATTTTAGGATTTTTAACCTTAGGCCGTCTAGTCGTCACGCACGACTAATTAACCAGTTTTTCATATACCACCTGCGCTGTTATGTTTCCACCAAATTGTTCNCATGAAGGAAACCTCCACATGCTTCTATACATTAAAAGGAACCTTGAATTGCTGTGCTGAAACAGGAAATTCTTGCGAAAACTTCTTCATAATTATTTTAGGATTTTTAACCTTAGGCCGTCTAGTCGTCACGCACGACTAATTAACCAGTTTTTTCATACACCACCTGCGCTGTTATGTTTCCACCAAATTGTTCGAAAAACCGGAAACATAACGGCACCGTCGGGAACACAACTCCAATTCGAATTCATTCATAAAAAATAGTTCGTAAGATAATCGCGTAATACGCAAAAATATGTCGAGCGGAAACATAACAGCGCAGTGCGTAGGCGGATTTACTGGAAAATTTTCTCGAAAAAGCGGTAACATAATGGCACCGACGGAGCTGAGCGGAAACATAACGGCGCAGATGGTGTATAAAATAATTCTAAGAAAAAAACAATCGGGTTAAATAGAGGATTTAGTAAAAACACTATCAACAATTTGAGATAATTTGAAATTCAAATGTATTATACATTATGTATTAAGTGTTATTTACACTCGGACATGATGAAAGCGGTATCTATCATTTGAAGGTTATAAACTGAAGTACGACTTTTCAATTGTGCAATTTGCGTTTCCGAAAAACGTGCACAATTGGAGAGTCGTGCAAAATTTGGTAAAATTGCCATTATAAAGTTGACTACTAGTTTTCTAGGGCGTTTTAGTCTAAAACTTTTAGAGTCATAGATATACAGTCCTACGGCCGTTTATCCCATTACAGCCGCTTTTTTCGAGAACCGAAAACGACCGTAATGGGAGTAAGGACTGTACACAAAATTGATTCCCTTATCGTTTCGAACAAAAAATAACAAATTGGAACAAATAAATTTCGTCTGGCAAACCAAAAGGACTTTTTGCAAGTCTCGTAAATTTTCCAGAAAAAGTGCACAATTAGGCAATCGTGCACAATTGGAGGGTGCACAATTGGAAGGTCGGAACTGAAGTTATTTTTAAGGCGTTTTCGAGTTATAGATATACAAAAAATTGATTCCTTTATCATTTAGAACATATAGTCTTGAAAAAGTGCAGAATTAGGCAGTCGTGCACAATTGCAAGGTGCACAATTGGAAGATCGGGACTGTATATTTTTGTCAAAGATGTTTCATTATGTCTGCGATTTTCGATTAAGCCCGATTTATTATCATTTTCGGTCCATTTAGGGTGTTTATTCCAAATTTAGACTAATAGACGCCCGTGAGTTAATGAGGAATTTGCAAGAATTAGTAGAACAAAATGTCGAGGACCTTTTTGCAACAGAACCAACAGAAGAATATCAAGAAATGCGTCAAGAAGATTCTCCGTGTTGTTCCGTTATATCTGTGACGAATCGTCGAAATAACAATGAGATATATAAATACAGTGGCCGGATGGAAAACGGAATGCCAGTTTATGTGAGCGTTCGAATAGGCGTCGAACAAGCCGTTTGGCATGACGGTCAGGCTCAGAGTGAATACTATATAAACGGCGGTATTTTTTTTCGGTCAGATTTTACAACAAAAATATACTACCAGGTAGTAACTACCTTATGATTAACGTACGGAATGATTAATTTACACTCGTTTATCGTGTTTTAACTTTTAAAATTTCTATTCTGATACGCTGAAAAATTAGAAACCGGCCAACTTTACA
The DNA here is from genome assembly GCA_004367875.1 of Oikopleura albicans. Taxonomy (NCBI): domain Eukaryota; kingdom Metazoa; phylum Chordata; class Appendicularia; order Copelata; family Oikopleuridae; genus Oikopleura; species Oikopleura albicans. Next base: position 209,444 of record SCLG01000238.1, read on the forward strand.
TACCGTGAGTCCGTGAAAATGCGGTGAAAGCGCCAAATATCGTGAAAAGGACAAAGCAGGATAGACAGCATAGAATATTCTGTGTATCATGTTTTGTTATTAAACGAATTTGCAATTTACTGCCGCAGTGAGATGCACGCGAGAGGTCGTATATAATCTGAGCCTCTTCATTCATACATTACTTTTTTTACATTACTTATTTGAGTAAATTAAGTTGTATAATTTGATCAAATTTTACCTGGAAATTATTTACCCGCCCAGGAAATTCTGCGAATGACCTTTCCCGCCCCCTTCATCTTATTGTTTGGCATTGGGTATTTTCTTCAAAATTTTGAAGAAAATATCCAATGCCATTTAATTCTCCAAATATTCGACCATGAAGCGGGCGTTTTACGGTCAAAAAAACACATTGAAAAACTTTGACTCAGAGTGGCATTATGGCCGATTGGATGTTTGGACCAATGGAAGACCTCGACGAAAAAACGTATGGGTCCAGTGGTCATTGGGGTTCAATGGTTAGTGATGAAGATACGGAGTGTCCCACCGAGGTTTCATCTTGGAAAGAAGAGTGGTATGGAAAGTGGGAAATAAATCCTTTAGCTAAAGTCGAATGTCAAGGTTTGAACTATGTTATTGCAGTCCTTACTCCTTCTTGGGACGCTCCTACATGGGATGGTGCGCCTTTTACTGACGCTTTTTTGGCGAAAAACGTTTTTCGTTTTACGGACGATTGTTTTTTCTAGTTTGGATGATCCATTACCCAATTGTAAACTGTAAACCAGAAAAATACATTTTAGTAATATTTTGCTTTGTTTTATCGATTGGTTAAGGTTTTCGTGCAATTCTGAAGTACAATCAAGTTCAATTTTATGAAAGTTCTAGAAAACAATGACGTTCAAAATCAAAAATGAAAAAAATCTTTTTCGGTTTTTCTGATGTTTTTCGAGTTTTAGACCAGTTATCAAAAAAAGGCTCTTTGAAAAAAATTGTATTATTATTAAAACCATTTTGAATAAAAAAAAGTTAATCGGTTCAGCACAGTAGATCAAATACAACTCGGAAATCTGAAACAATGCCAAACTTGACCCATACCGTATGGGCCATACGGTATGGGGACGCTCTGACTCTGAGGGTGACGTCATAATAGCCTTACAAATCATAGGTAAATTGTTCAAAGCCTCAGAGCCAGAGAGTCCCCATACGGTATACAAATAAGTGAAAGTTAAAATTTATTAAGTGCAAACTACAGAAGGTGTATCAGTCATACCAACCCCGTACGGACTAGGCAAAGTCGTCACAACCGCCCGGGCGGAATACGAACCGCTGCGCGAATTCTCTCTAGCTCCATTAATGACTGAAACAACTATCCCTGTTTATGTTAACACCAACGACCCTTATTCTGACGTTCATGATGACGACGACGATGACGACGATGATGATGACGACGACGATGATGACGACGATGATGACGACGACGATGACGACGATGATGATGACGACGACGATGATGACGACGATGATGACGACGACGATGATGACGATGATGATGACTATGAATTTACCTTTAATGTTAACAAAGGTAATTTGCAAAGCAATGTAAATGGAAAATTATCATTATTAAAATGACGTCCATATTTTGTGCTTCATAAGTAGGACTGTATCTAATTTGCGTTTCAATTGGTCTTTTGACGGGGAAGTCGGGCTAACTAGTTATCTTAACAAAATTCAATTGTATCTTGAGACTTGTTTTTTTGACAAGTTATGACCATACATGGCTTTTCTGCTGTTTCTTAGGACCTAGACATTTTGGTTTCATGAAATTTCCTGTCATTTTGTGTCGTTATTAAATTCAACAATCTTCTAAAATTAGATCCATGAATAATGTAACCACCTAACCAGTTATCTTAACAATTTTTTTTACTCAAAAAGTGTCAAGATAATTGAATTTTTTTTAATAATCGGGTAGAACGTTTAAGATAATTGGAACTCGCGATACATTTCGGTCAAAAAGTTTTAAGATAATCCAACTTTGTTAAGATAACTGGTTACAAGGTGTATATTACGAGAAATCTTTACCACTCATAGTCTATCAAGTCATCACATTAGTTATAAAATATTCAACCTAGAGGACAACTGTATGATTATGGATGGCACCGATCTTAACTGTTGGTATGAGCGATTCTCAAAGGTAGAGTTGCACATTTTAGATTTTGTCTACTCCAACTCTAACATGACTTTTTACGCATTTTTTTTAATTTTTACATGAATTGTATCTTACTAGCCCTTATCCTTCAACTTTCGGAAGAATTGTATTACAATAATGACTCCCTGACAACTTCAGTTTAACTCGCGTTTCACCCAACTTTCATCCGAGTTATTAAAATGATTACCCGACGAATTCATTAGGTACAACTCAGGTAGGTATCCAACAGTCCAACTCTAATATAAGATACCTTATAGTCGCCAAGTTACGACGGACGCACAATGTGCCGTTGTTTGTTTAGACACGGCCAAGTGCGCGTTCGCCGCCTGGCATAATTCTGGCAGTTTTGTTGGTCAATGCAATTTGTATAAAAGCTGCTCTGAACGGTATGGTCGTCCTGGTGCACGGCTTTTCAAAAAAATCGCCTCAGGTAAGTACATAAAAATACCCCGTTATCTTTCGTGAGGTCTCTTGCGAGTTAAATGTTTAATAATGTTACTTCAGTTTTAGAAGGAAGTGGAGATGGTTTTCTGGATGACGACGAAGATTTATCAGAAGGATTTCTCCTAAAAGATTTACCGAAAGAAATAGAAGGGCCTAAATGTAAGACAAAAATATTTATAAAAAAAAATACGTTACTAGTACTCGATTTAATAAAGCTTATGTAGATTGTTATAATGACATTCAAAACCTTGAACGGTCCGACGATAGTGACGATTGGTCTGACGATGATGACGTGTCCTCAGGCGACGATGACG